>VKOC01029323.1:0-32698 GCA_009364415.1 Spea multiplicata
GGGGTTATATTACTGTATATAGCGCTGTAGGTTATATTACTGTATACAGCGCTGGGGGTTATATTACTGTATACAGCACTGGGGGTTATATTACTGTATACAGTGCTGGGGGTTATTACTGTATAAGTTACTTTGTAAAAGCTGTAATATGTATTCTTCATCTCGTCTTTCCCAACTTGCTACATCACTTGTTTCCTCCGTAGTCCTCATACGGGGGATTCTGCCATTGTGTTCCCCAAAATCCTCCTCTGTAATACAAACACCTATTTATATGTAATTTATGATGAATCCGTATATCCGCGTGAAACCCTAACCCTGTCTTCCGTCTCTTTACTTGGTATTTTGGGTCACATTAGGATCCATCAGACTTCACGGGTTACACAGAAGTAACGTTCCGGTTACAGAAAGCTAATGTTTTGGTTTAATGACATTAATGGTACGAGAAGTAAATAGTATGGAATGGTAGAGATTATGCAGGCGAATGCCATATTTATGTTAAAAGCACAAATTATATCATTTGCTTCTAATCTAAATATATACTCTGCAAAAGGCCACTTGGGGGGGAGGGGGAAATGTTTACAGAATGTGACAAATGATAGCATTTTCTAAATTATGCAAATGTAAGCAGCAGATTCCGAGGAGAATAATCTTCCTGGGTGCAAAACTGAGCTCAGAACATTAATTAGTCCACATACGGTATACATGTTATCTTACAGAGAGCCGCTATCATATGAGCAAATTCTTACATTAATGTATTTATCTTTTTTTATACCTTTTAAATAAAAAAGTTATCTTGTTTTCAGGTATAGCGTAATATATACGTGTGATAGGAGCTTTGCAAAGGAACTGCAACCGTTAGAGACTCATGGGCAGTCCGCTAAAACGATGCGAGAAGAGTCCAGGAAGCGGATTACAACTTCCTGCTCGGGCCGAGAATAACGTTCCAAAGTAATCTCCACTGAGGGTTTATGGGAAATGTAAGGAAACAGTAACGGTACAGCTGTGGCTGAGATAGACACGATGTCAGGGCAGCAAAATATGAATCGAAATGACTTAAAATGGAATTAAGAATAATAAAAAAATAATAAAAAAAGGAATGGAGTAAACATTACACTTACAAGAGATCCGTGTACTATAGAGTTTGTGGGTATAACCATGAACTTCCACCCACTTGGCTCGTGGAGCCCATACCTAGGCGCCGACCACCTGGAGCCCCCATGCAGGAAGCAGTCAGGACTACCCGTCGGTGGGCGTTCCTGCCGAGGTCTCAGGAAACACTCCATTTAAGGGGAAGATTGGCGGGGACTGGGGCGTGTCAAGACCCTGCTTCTCCTGGAGTCTCCGGGCAGAACCGGGAGAGTTCCCAGTTATGATGGAGCCCCTTGTCCAGTATCTTTCCTGTTTCAGGGTAATTCTTCCCTGTTGATTATCCAGGTACGCAGTTCGGTGTAGGCCTTTTTTAAGTTATTGGATTTAGAAAATTAGTCTTCTGTCTCATTAAACTCCTCCCACGGCTGCTTCTACTGAAAGCAGGAAGCATACCTCAGTATGCTTCATAGAACGCCCATTCTAGTCAATGGGACCTAAGCTCCCATTGAAATCAATGTCAGTACCAGCATCCAATCACATGTTTGCTAAGTGAATACTCATTTTTTGCTACCATAATGCTTCCTGGTTTTAGAAGGGGCAGCCAAAGGAGGAGTTAAATGAGACAGAAATCTGATTTTCTAATTTCAAGTAAATAATGCGTACACCAGTGTGCAATCACAAACATTTATTTTATAAAAAGAAAAAAAATTGGGGGGGGGGCAGAAGTGAATACAGGCCTGTAGCATGTACTCGGAAGCACTTAAAAATATTAATCCTGACACAAATCTTCTAAGTTTAAAAAAAAAGGCCAGAAAAGCCTTTTTACGGTTTATATAATCCAACAGTATTTGGCTAAGTGCGGTGAATCGGAATATCCTATAAAGGGCTTATGGAAAATTCTAAATCTACTGCCTTTAGTGAATTGCGGAAAACATAAAGAAATTACCTTCCGCTTTATCGGAAAAATCCAATGTTTGAATTCTCAGCCACATTTTGGGTAAGAAAATAAGATATAATGGAGGGGAAGTAAAATAATAAAAAAAAACATTTCTTTTTGAAATATCAACTCTCTTAAATTATTGGATACACAACATGCAATTTTCTTTTTCCTGAGAAATATGCAATGTAGATTTACAAACAAATGACAAAGGCATTTTGTTGTTTCTTTAGATAAATTCTGCTAGTTCCAATATTTTGTTTTTATATTGATGTTTTCTTTAAGTTTTAGGAACTGCAGCCAGTAGGTGACTCTCTATAGGTTATGATTATCTTGGCTCAGGGGCATCTTCTGATTTGCATTATAGTCAACGGGGGACGCAATTCATCCTTCCACCACTATGTGGCGCTAGTGGGTAGAAATATATTGTATTTAACTTCTTTGGAACCAAATCGCAATCCTTTGCCATTGGCTGTAGGATTATTTTTTTTGGAAGAAGTGAATATGGAGTGAAATAAAATGTTTCCGGCACTGCAGACGGTCCCAACGCCGTCAGTTTAAGGAGATCCGGGCAGAAGGTTGAATGCTCCGCCTGCAGGTGTATTTAGGAACATCTTATGAATTTTTTATTCTCCTGCAGCAACGTGGGTGCGTTCAAAAGTAGTGTGAAAAAGTCAAATAAATTGCTGGCAACAACTCTTACCTCCTGAAATGTCATGACACTTATGACATCATACCTCCGCAGCTCTTTAAAGAGGATGCATAAACAAATTTACAAATAGAATTCAAGTGATTTTTATAGACCCGACTACTTCACATTGCTGGTCCCTCTTTGGTCATGAGTGGAACTACAAAGAAACCATGTGGGGTTTTAAGAGAATTTAACCCCTTCAGTATCGAGGGGTATTACTTACCCTAGAGACCATAGTTTTTTTTTTTTTGCCATTCTTACCATATCTTGGTTTAATCAAGATTCCCTTTTATTATGTTTGACACGCAAATTAGATGTCCCCTTTTTCAGAACAAGTAGGGCTTTATGTTGAAACCATAGAAACAAATAAAACATAATAATTACGACTGCTAATATGTAAAAAAATCAATGGCACACAACCTTACTCAGGATTTCTTCTACACCGTAAGGGCCACTGCTGAATAATGACCCAAATTATGTTTTACAACTTGCCCTGATTACAGGAATACCCCACATACATAGTTTTTGTTTTAATGTCCTAGAGGGCCACGTCCATCCCATACATATTACCCTATAACATACTATTTTTTTAAAATGTCTAGCTTAAGGGGTCTGGCGGTAGTGTGTGTGGGGGGGGGTAGTTGATTTTTTACTTGTAGTGTAAGAATGATGCCAGGATACTTTAAAAAAACTCTTCTCAGTGTTTGGGGATTTCTAGCTTATGTACCTTATGAATGCTAGCGATGTCACAGCGATATTGTTTATTTTTCTATTTATAATGCATTAAAAAAATTACTTTTTCCATTTGTTGGAAGAGGGAAAAACCAAATGGGTAGACAAGATGGGCCGTCAACATTGATATTTTAAACACGGTATTAACTACATCCTATATTTAAACAATCCGGCTATTTAAGGAAAAGACATTTTTGGAACAGTATTCAACAAATCTACAAACTCACTATTTGCCCCATTAGGCAAGACCCCTCGCAGCCATTATAAGAAAGATGAATATTCTGTCCATTTATCCATCCATCGAGTGCTCGGAGAGGACTTCCGAATTTTAAACTTAGATATAAGTCTGGTAAACATTGAATATCATGGAAATATTTCAATATTTAGGTAGCTGAACACTTTTTTACGTAGCGACAAAAGTTAAAGAAAGTTTTGTTTTTGGGTCGGAAGGAGATGATTGCTCCTTGCGGGGTTTCCCATTAGTTGTGATTAATGTAACGCGTCCAGCCGTGTTTTTTAGTTAACGTGTAACACCGGAACAAGAAGCTCCTCTGGTCAGTCGAGAGAAGATTTATAACGTGCGAGTAAATTGTTTTATCTCACCGAGAAAGAATCGAGACCGGCGAACACGAAAAGGTAAAAACGGGGTCACGAAACACAAAAAAGAAAAGTCCCAACTTGTTTTGTTTTTTTGTTTTTTTTTAGGTGATTTTATCACGCTTTCAGTTTTGTGTTTTATGGATGATAAAACACAAAACTGAAAGCGTGATAAAATCACCTAAAAAAAACAACAAGTTGGGACTTTTTTTTTAATTTCTTTTTATTTTATTTATTTATTTTATTTTTTGTTTCTTGACAAGGCTGTGAAATGAAAAGTAATAAAGTATAAAAATAAAAAGTTGCTTAACTATCAGGTTAAAGAATTATACATTTTTTTAAAAGACGCTGCCGTCCAAAATGTAACAATTGTCAGTCCAGCAGGTGGATTAATTGTCTATTAATTCCATCGCATTCTACGGTACAACCAGCCGCCATGTTTTTAAATTCCATGTCTGTTTTTTTTATTTTTGGCACTAAAACAACCCATTTAACCATATGAACCCAAAACAAAAAATGTCCTAAATTGCTGTAGATACCTTTTATTGGAGACACGGAGGTCTTTCCTTTACATGGAGAAGAAGCCACTAAAGCCCCCAAGACTTTGCATCTTTTTTTCTTTGTTGGCCCAATAAAAGGTATCGACTTCAACTAAAGACTCCATCTTCTTGGGCTGCAAGTCGAGCCTCAATGGCATCGGTTGACCACACTGGATTTTTTGTGTTTATTGGTTTTTATGTGATTTTCCCCTATGTTTACTTAACCCTCTACTTCCCACAGCACAGGGGATGGAGGGGTAACGTACCTCTCCAAAGGGTAAAAGACACTTGCCGGGTACAGGGTGTCGGATATTGGCGGCCATTATGCCCCCCCCGGGGTATTGTTTTATATTATTTAACCTGCCGTATCATTGTGTTTATCGTGGGTTTGAGGTGGGAAGAACATGTGGACTCTGTGCCTACTTTGATTTATTATTACCCCCCGACCTACCGCACACCCCCTGTCCTAGGGACTCCCAACTTACTTATTCACTTTGGTAAACATCTTTTTTTTTATATAAAGAAAGTTACATCTCACATTTACAACTTGCAAACAAATAGAACATTAATAAATTCTACGGTGGCCATTTGTTTCCAACTTCCAACTCGACTGAATAATATTTACATACCCGGAGCATTTGGAATTCTTCATATAATTGCGAGCTCTTCAAGTCAGACCGTTAAAGAAATGGATTTCACATAATTTCCGCCAGAAACGTCTTCCAACTATATTTTTTATTATGTTTTTGAATAACTATGTCCTTATAAGGCTAGGAGGAATTTGCTCAAATAGTAAGATATTCAACTTATTTTTTTTTTCAAGCATTAAATTAAAATGTTTTAGTTTCTAAAATCAAGAACGCCTTCTTAAATTTTTTGACAAACAGTAAACCCAGTTCCAACAGCAAAAAAAAAAACCCTGCGGTTCTAAAACTGGCTTATTACTATTATTATATAAAATGTATAATTATTATTTGTGGATTTACATATTGCCATCATATTGGGCAGTGCTGGAACTAATATACTTATTGCTGGCAAAACACAGTTTTCACATGACTGAGGTAAGGTCCGCCAGTACCCCTCACAGACTCACAGCATAAATTCTGCTTAGGGGCGGAATAATAGAGGGTGCGGTGGGCGAAAGGCCCCGGGGCATGTATCCTACAAAAGGTCCAGTGAGGGAGATCATAGGCTTCCCCACCGCTGGCCCCACTATCGTAATAAGCCCCTGCATTTCAGGGGGGAGGCATCTGTCATGTGGGGGCCAACAACGCCAGTGTTGCAACCCCTCCCCACCCTGGCCCGAGGATACCACTAGGCCGGCAGCTTCTGCCTGAGTCTGAGTGCGGGGATATGACAGCGTGTGAAGACTGAGGATAACCATGATAGTTGTCACCAGCTGGGGGACTGCCCTTTCCGAGTCAGCAAAGGTAAGGGTGTTTGTGTGAGTATGTTAGCATGCAAAAGTATGTTAGTGTGTGTAAGTATGTGAGCGTGTGTATGTATGTTAGTGTGTGTAAGTATGTTAATGTGTGTAATTATGTTAGCATGCGAAAGTATGTTAGTGTGTGTAAGTATGTAAGTGTGTGTAAGTATGTTGTGGTGTGTTCGTTGTATGCATGTGAAAGTATGTTAGTATGTGTGTGTAAGTATGTTAGTGTGTGTAAGTATGTTAGTGTGTGTAAGTATGTTAGCGTGTGTAGTTCCGCTTTTTACAGATACCACTATACAAATGAAAAGAAAGAAACAGAGAATCATGTATGAGGGTATCATCTGTAGCACGTCTAGATGAATGCATTAGAAGTGCCTCATTAATTAGTACAAAAAACCCAAAAAACACAAATATAACTCATAAATCAAACATTAACTCAAACATTTCTGTACTATAGCTATGGAATTTTTTTACGGACACAACGCACTTACACATCCAGCACACTGCAACACTGTTGTTGTACAATTAAATAACAATTTTGGCTTCCATAAGGGTGAGGAAATCCTGCGGTGTGCGATCCGACAGTTGTGACAAACACAATATGCAAAAACACATTCTAACACAATTACACTGACACTTAAACCATGTACACTAACGCAGTACACCGACACCTCCCCCCACGCACACCCTCTCTGACAACCAAGTATAACACTGAACACACGCACCTCATGCACACTCACGCTAACACCATAAACAAATACCCAACACAGTCTAACACCGTACGCTGTACATGTCTCGTTTCTTGCTATATCTCCCCTTTTTCCCCATCTCCTACATTACTTTCATTCCTTTTCATTCTTTCAGCGCTCCTTCACGGCGCTCGCTACTTCTGGGCTGAGCGCCAGGATTTCTCGAGGTTTGGAATCAACCACCGGGAGCATCATGTGGCCCTGCTCCTCCAATGGCGGGCAGCCCAGTCTGCCTCTAGCGACAGCTGGGAGGGTGACGAGCTTTCCCCCTTCCCTGGAAGTTACCTTCAGTTCACGGAGCCGCCTGGTTCTAAGACTGGCCCTGAGCCCCGCAGTCCTTCCAAACCATTGGACTCACCGAAGGCCTATGACAAATGAGTGTCCTGCACTTAAGGCCTTAGGTTTGCGCACCACGAGCAACCATACCAGCCAGGAAAGTCATAAACTTTGCCAACACACAGAAGTGTCTGTGGCACTGAGGGGTGGAACAACTCCTTCCTTCTAATACACCCTCACGTGCCCACTTCGAGTCACCACAACCTTCTTTTTGGCGCCTTCCAACCCTTTCCTAAGCCCAATCACAAATGAGGGGTAGCTTTGAGGTAGGTTTTTTTGATTCGGGAAAAAAATCAAGATTTCTACCAAAATTCCATTCTAAAATGAAATGGTAGAAATATATTAATATATCTTGATTCATGTTCTAGAGTGGAATTTTGGTAGAAATCTTGATTTCTTCCCCCGAATTTTTGATGCCGCTATTGAATAGTAAATAAGTGCCGTCTGTTCGAGGAAGACAGGGCTGGTTTCAAAGCGCTTCTTGTCCAGAACGCATGTGCGATCCAGCCAGGGGGTTGTAATGTTGACAAGTTAGAAGACGCTGACAGCCGATGCCATCAAGGGATTTCTGAAAGCCATAAATGATTAATATTTCTCAGCAAAAGTAATCTCGCAGAACTGTCTATTTTTCGAAGTTGAAGCCACGGCTTTGCCGTTTAATAAATCCGCATGCTATGTATTTTATTACGCACGCGTCTCCAATGCCTATCTGTCCCGGGAAAATAATGCCGGTGACAGGCGCCTTTAATGAATTTTCACGTGTAATGCTTTATTCCAACGCTTGTGTCTCGAAGACTTGTTAAATCAGCTGGAGGTCCCAAGTGGACGGTTGTCCGTGTTGAGGAATGTGAATGCCATTGTCCCCAAATGCCGCAGGAGTTATACGAATGAATATTTAAATACCAGCGGCGATGCTGTTCAATCGTCGTCTGATTTATGATATTGGGATTTGTTGGGGGAAAATAATGGGAAAAAACACGCCGATTTTCAATCTGTGAGCCCATTGTGACCCGCCATTGTTTGGATATTTATAGTAATCCTGATATAGTAGTATGGATTTCCAATGGAATCCATTGGAAAGGTGAATTTCTGTTATTAATGCTCAAGTAGTAAAGGTGAATGCATTGGAAAAATTAAATTACTTAACGTCAGAATGGAAAACCAAGAACAGAGGATGAAAATTGACCCCGGCTGAAAAATCATCTGGACGCAGATTGAGCCCTTGAGGGAGCGTCAACGAAAGTAAGCGGGAGACATTACCGCCAACTGCCCCAGCGGGCAACGAGCCTGAGGACCACTCTGGACCTGGAGTAAGCAATAATTATCTATGAGTCTTGGACACGTATTAGTTGCCAGGAATACAATACATATCACCTTGAAGCTGAAGATGAGTTATAGGCACTGACATATTTACCTTGGACTGACCGAGAGCAGCGTCCTCAGCCGCCCCGTCGCGGCTCAACTCAACACTCAACTGCGGTATATGATGTCATACTCTGGTGTTCCTTGACATAAAGGCACACAAAGCAGTCAATATTGGATTTGGAGATAGAAGCTCGTCTGTGACTCAATCGGAGCACTCCCAGGGGCCAGCCCATGGGGGCCACTTCTTTTTTAGCGAAATCGCTCCCAGGTGATTGGTTAAATGACTGAGAAGCTTTTTTTTTTATCTCTTACTTGTTAAATTAAATTAATAAACCGAAGTACTAATATGAGCCGTATTTTCTTACTCTCGGAAAGTGTTATTCTCCGAGGGTTGGTAACAGATTTGCGTAGCTTCACGTGGGCTGGTATTGGCAAATGGTTGTCTTCCGCACATCTGTGTATGGAATCGCTATGATATCTGGTATCTGTATTTTTAGAAGTGCAATTTATTCCATTGAGAATTCTACTTTTTTTTTTTTAAACAAATCTGTTTGCATGCAGTATTATTTTCCCGTTAGATTTGAAGGAAAGCTAAAAGCGATGCATTATTGTCAAAGTACTCCAATTTCGGCGAGTCCTATATAATTTTTTATTTTTTTATTTTTGCGGGTTCTGATTATTCCTTAGGTTTAACCCCCCTCCTGCCACACAGGAGCCTCATTAATGGTGTCCAGAGAAGGCTTTAAATCACTGGAGAGTCTTGGTGTGTTAAGGGGTAGTGCAGGCCGCTGATTCAGCTCCTCGGTAAGCAATATAACCGTGAGAAATTAGACAGAACTCGCCAAACTTGGGGTACTTTGACGTAGTGGCGGGCGAAGCGATATTTATGCCCTGGATACGGGGTTTTTTTAAATGGAATTTGCTGAATTTTTGCTTTTGTTTTTTGCATTTATTGGTCCTTATTATTCTAGCAGCAACCCGGGAATCTGAATTCTGTATTCTTTTATGCTTTTCAGGCTGTGCTCCCCCTTTCTATATATATATTTTTTTATAATCCATTCTATTAGTTGATTTTCTGTTAAAAGTTAATGGAGGATTCAACATCTATCCTCTCAGCCCTCATGTGTGGGTTCATTTTTTTGTGCTTATTTTTTTAATTTTCGCTTTTCTTTTTTACATTATTTTCGGAAAAAAATGAGGATTCAACCGACAACATTGGATTGCAATTCACAGGTTGGTTTCTTTTGATTTTCAGTCCACCCCTTGGCACCTAAAAGAGGGATTGTATGGACTTTATTCAGCCCCACTGGGGTACTTAGAGGTGCTCATGTTTTTTTTTTTTATTTAATTAATTTAATTTTAGTGCGTGTTATCTCTAGTACACGGTACAGGTGATAGAGAGGCACAAATGGGTAAAATACCTCCTTTAACTGTTAATGTTCATTTTAACCCCGATTCCACCGGGGACAAGATGGACAGCGTGTGAGGGGGTGGTTTGGACAGGTTTTTTTTTTTTTTTTAAATCATTTTCTGTATTTCAGCTTCTGAGAATTGTTGCACTAAATCGCACCAAATCGCAACAGTTTCACGCGAGCGGCGGATTCTAAAAAAAAACAAAACGACTGCAGATCGGACTAAGTCTGCAAATCAAATTATAGCTGAAAGGTCAGAAAATAAAGATGATCATTAAGTATAAATGATCCAATAAAACAGATCATTATAAATGCGCAAGAAAACAGAGCGCAAAAATCGTATAAAATACCAGAGAGTGTAGGCGGGATGAGATCCATTAACACGTGAAAAATGACATTTTTAAATTGGGAAATACATAAAATGCAGATAAATTTGACTGATGTGCGTTTCGGGTGCGTACGGTGACACTAATAATCTGCGTTGCAGTTAATATAGAGATAAATATTCTTTAAGTTACCGCTAATGAAGCATGTCGGTTAAATTAGAAAATAAAAACGTGTACGTGGCGTGTTTCTTGGGTTATACACACATATATATATATATATATATATCGAGTAGAGGTTGCAGTTATAGGGCATTAAGTCATTGCTCTAATCGAAGAAAAGGTCATAGAAGCGATTCCAGATTAATTCCAGATCAGTCATAATATATATGTATTATATTATGTGTATACCAGGAGTAGTCACTAACGCTGTGTTCTTGGATCTGATGGTTATTCCTCCCCATTGCTATCTCTTCTGTTGCTGATTTGCTGATTGGTTCAGGCAGCCTTTGTAAGAGTGGGAAAATAGATGTTCAGCTAGTAGTACTTTGCCACCTTTTGCCACAGGTGTCAGCATCCCTTGGATAAAGTAGTCTCCCATTTTTAAACCAGGTATCTGAAAGGCAATTTAGTTAATTAATTAATTTTTATAATGGTAAAAGCTTTGAAAGTTTTCTTATATCCTACACTCTTACTTCATTGACCTTAACGGCTTCATGTTCTTAAAACGTACTATTACGTCCTATAAATCTGGTCCTAGATGACAGAGGGCATAATAGTACATCTAATGAAATTTGCACCAAGAGGGACATTTCCCCGCCGGCACACGCGAGATCAGGCTGTCATCTGAAACCTCTGACGTGCTCCCCTGCTGGCAGATCACAAGTACTGCAATCAGCAATGCAGGGTGGAGGAGGCCTGCGATCAGTAGACGCGGGGAATCAAAGTAGAATGTAATTTGTGTAAAAATACGAATTAAACTGGCATTTTTTTTAGCAGGGCCAGCAAAATAAGACATAAGATATTTTTATATTCAACAGCTGTAAAGGTGATGGTCTCCTTTTAAACTGGGTATATATAAGCATAAATAATGTAAATGTTATCTAACCAACCATATTTTTGCGTGATTTCATGGGGAAAAAAAAGCTTCCAAAAAAATAATTTCCTCTTTTTTCCTGCACATCAGGTGAAAACGGATGCTCCCAGTATGATGATGAAGTATTCATGACGGAAATTTTAAATCACACGCTGTACTGACTTCAGTCACAGGACCTGGCCTTCCTCCCAGTGATATAGTGTTTATTCTTCTATAATAAACCACATAAATCACTCTGCTCCTTACGACGTGTCATCACTATATTGTGGTACAAAAAATATACGAAAACAGATTTTAAGAGGACCCCTGTCTCACAGATCTTAGCATATCTAATTTAATAAAATTACTATTTTTAAGTCAAAATGTTCTTGTGTTTTTGTTTGCTAATCAGTGTAATAACATTGGAGATATTTAGTTAACGAGTTCACCTCATGGGAACCGAGACTGGTGGCAGCCTGTGGCAGAGTCAGCGTCATCGAACCCATTTCTTGTCCTGATGTTCTCTCCCTGCCCCCCAACCATCAACAATAATCGGCAACTTAACAAAAGGGGAGAGAGACCACCTAATGGGAGGAGAAATCTGTGGATTTAGGCCCCTCAGTTGATTCTCTATGTAATCCAAAACAGACTCGATGATGTTGAGATCAGGGCTCTGTGGGGGCCACCAATCACTTGGGGTTTTTTTTGGCTGCATGCTTGGGGTCATTGTTGTGCTGCAGAATAAAGTTAGAACCAATCAGATGCCTCGTTGGTGATGGGTCAGTATCTGCCCGTACGTCTCAGCCTTGAGGAGACCATTCATTCTAACCAAATATCGAACTCCATTCGCAGAAACTCAGCACCAAACTTACAAGGAATCTCCGCCATGCTTCACTGTTGCTTGAAAACACTCGGCAAACAAATTGCCTTTCTTCTTTTTTTCTGAATATTTTTGCACCCCAGTTCCTTTGTTTTTTGTAAATAGTTGAAAAAAACTTGGCCTGGTTCCCACGTCAGAGGTATGGGGTTTTTTTTGGCTGCAAATCTTCCATGTAGACCACTTCAGGATACCAGGGCCCCAACTGTTTTCTGCCCACTACTGGATGGCATTGCTGGACATGTTCCAATTGCCAACACGGTCAGCGATGGTCTTTCATCTGCTGACCAAAGTTTACTTGGCCGACCACCGCGCCTGTGTTCCTCAACATTGCCCGTTCCTTTGTGCTTCTTCTTCTAGGGCAGAACACCCGGAAACTTCCGTCTGCCTTGAAATTTCTGCCTGGGAGAGACCTTCCTGAAGCGGTGTAACTACCTTGGGGGTTGTTGCTGTGCTCGGTGCCACGGTGTAAGACTTTTGACATTAAACTGTCTTCAGCAACCTCTTCTTGTTAGTGAGTCTGGCCGTTCCTCACCCAGATTTTTCCTCCTCCACAACTATTTCTGTTTCAGTTAATAATTGGGTTGCAACCTACATATTAAATTGTTGATTATTAGCACGTGTTTAGTAAATTATGTATCATAAACCTAACTATATGCCTACGAAACCCCTGACTTTGTGTAAGCGCACCTAGAAGAATTGATGATGTTTTGAAGGCAAAGAGAGATCCCACCAAACATTGATTTGATTTACATTTTCCTTCTGTTCCCTCGCTTTGCATTTTGTTAAATGAGAAAAATAAACTTTTAAAATGTCTATTTTTTTAAAGCATTCTTACTTTACAGCATTTTTTTTCACACCTGCATAAAACTTTTAAATAAATAGCAAGTTTTTCATTTTATATGTAAAGAGATAAAAAACAACCAAAATCTGAAAGTTCAAGTGTTAATTAACTCAACAAAAAAATAGCAACATCCCTAGAAAAAAAAACGTGGTTTAGTGCGATAAAGAATAGGTACTTTAACGCCCCCCGAAAAAAGATCTATCGTGTTTTTTTTATGTTTTTAAAGCAGAAAAAAAAAATCATCTTAAGTTATTACATTCTCAGCATTAAAAATAAGTGACTTTGATGAAGAAACGGCAAACATGCTTCCTCTGTCTTCATCGCAGGCCAAAGGAGGGAGGAAGAATTATTAGTGCGAAAAGTGCTGATTGTAACAAATTTCCTGGAATTTGTCACTAAACGAAAAGTGAGCGTGTTCGGCATTGGTTTAACCCTTTAGCACAATGATCATGTTATTGTTGAAGAGAATCCATTGTGAGTTTTGTGTAGTTAATTATCTTTAGAAGCACAATTGTCGGTTTATAGTAAAATTTCAATTGAGGGACCTTCTAGAGAGGAACACAATTCTGGAAGAGCCCATATTAAAATTTAACACATAGGACCCCCCAATAAGATGCTCCAAATAGCAAGAACCTCTATAACAGGTCCTTATTATCCAGTCACATCTTGGCCCACAGGTCGTCCCGAGGACACGATCACTTGCCTAAATCGGCACATTCCGTTTATTTGCAATAAAAGGGACAGAACACATGCGCAGTGACGTTCCTGAGACATATCAGTTTCCATTCTCAATGGAAAGAGGGGGGAAATATTTTTTTTATTTCAGGCCCAATGACTTATTTTCAAGGCATGCTGACGAAGCCACGATCCAAGCAAAGGCTACTGTTTCAAGGTGGTCCTTCGCCCTTCTTTGTGCTATTGCATTATGTGCAGTGTCAAGATATGATGTCATATCCCAGCATTCGTAGGACACGCTGTAAAGATTCTATGGTATGAATGGGCCAGTTTCAAGGAAACGGATTAAAGACCTATTGTAAGGGTACTTATCCAGTAGGGTGATTGGTACCATCCCAGGGGATCTCGTCCCCCTTAATTCTGCCACACTAGGCGATAATGGGACCCTGTTAATGCCACACATGTGCCTCCCGTGTTTTACACACAGTGTCTAGCCATGTTTTTTCATATGAGTGGTGAGTTCTAAAGGAGTGGTGGCCGGTGACCGGTGTTGAGAAGCTACTAATGATTGTAATCGTCTAACTTACCGGCCAGACCTTATCCTTTCGGAGCGGGGCATCTCCAAGACATAACACATGGGCAAGTGAACACTCAAACACCCGTGTCTACTCAACAACTCACCCCTTCCGAAATAAGAAAAACCCTTGCATGTCATACTTTTTGCATGTCATACACGAGAGTGTCTTCCGGCAAGGACCACCCTACAAGAAGTGAGTAACGAGAAAAAGGCAATAGCATCTTTATCAAAATCTTCTAATGTTCTTATTTGACTTCTTTCTCATATTCCCAACGCAAGGAGCTTCAATCTATTTCTCCTAGTATCTCGATTCAAGGTCTTTTCATTCCGAGCGTGTGTTGATAACATTACGGCATTCACTTCTCGCTGACGCAAGTCTCCTGGTATTCTATGACATTTGACAGACACTGTACTAATAATCTCTTGCATTTTCAATCAAGTAGCGCGGCTTATAAAAAAAAAAAAAAAGGACAGAATCATTTTACATTTAAAAAAAAAAAATTCAATTAATTATTGCATCAAATACCTTATTTCATGGAAACTTAAATTAAAGTATCCAGATTTTTTTCCCCCTTGTTACATTTCAGGGAGATTAAATAAATACCATAGATTTTTAAATTTCACACACAGTGAAAACAAGATTATTTTTTTCCTGACCAATTTAGGGAGGAAACAGGGGGGGATTAGAAAGGAATTAAATGCTATAATGAGAGAATTATTGAAGAGTTTTAACTGCATACAGAACGTGTTATCGAGGACAGGGATACTTTTTCTTTTCGAGACGTGGACGGTTCTCCACTGGTGGGCATAAACGCTCAAAGGAAAGCCCCCTATCGTAAACATACCGCCATACCGCCTTTCTTTGAGAAAATATATGGGGCTTTGTGGGGGTGATGGTGGGGCTGAACCATTGTTTTTGGCAAGGGGTCCTCCTTGTGTGTTTTTATATCCACCAGTTGTGAACCGTCCATGTTCTCAGCTGCTGGACAAAAATCATGGTTACCAAAGGGAAAACATGTAGACCCCAGGTCCTATGTTGCCCCCAAGGCTTCATGGTACTTTGGAATCTGGTACCAATGACATTAGTTGGCATTGGCATCCGTATTTTTTTTTTTTTTTTTATAATTTCACTGTTAATGTTAAAATTGGTAACCTGCGTATTGACATATTCTAAGGGGCATCCATTAAGATCCAAAATAAGGTACATAGATGGAAGGCTGTGATGTCAACAGGAGTTTCTCCGCCATTTTCGCATCTCCCTTCAATGAGAACCACACTTCAGACCAATCATTACTTGCTTCATGGGTTAATTGCTCTCAATCTCAATTTTGAAGGACCCTCAAAAACAAAAGAAGAAAGTTCCAAACGTTCATTTGAAATTGGTTGGCTGGTTGGTGGATTGAGTGTTGTCTTGTGGTATGTCTATGGTGTAGTGCTGTGGTAGTATATATATGAGTGGTGGAATGTGGGCTTACTTTGGGGTCTGCGAGTACGTCGAGACTCCTCTGGTTGGGCTTCACTCAGGAAGGGACAAAAAAGCTGCAGCTCGAGAGACAGACTAGGAAGGGAGAGGATTGTGCAAAACAATAGTGTAAGAGAGAGTCGTTGGTTCAAAATGGAAATGGATGGAGGAATCCTCTCTCCCACCTTCCCTCTTTGTCCAACGTTCTACTGATTATTGACATGGGTCTTTTTAGGTGAGAGGTCCATCATAAATTGGTCAAGTGTTGGCCAAGGTGTCCGACCAGTTAAAATTATTGTATCCCCGCCAATTAGAATGTTACGGTCTTCAAATACATAAACGTAAGGATAATACATTGGAAAAGTAAAAGGGCAGACAAGTGAAAGGCTTTCACAACATGAAACAATGAGCTCTAAACTTGGAAGTCCATCACTTTGTAAGACAAGAGGTTCGTTTTCTGTGACTTGAAGGGAGTTCAAAAGCAGCGATACGCATGGAATGTAAAATCTTAATGAACGTCTGAAAGGGAATATGAGATTCTCGATCGGATAATATCAAACAGATGGCTGCGGATCTCTGAAACACTCCAGGCTGTTCTAGTATAAATATGCACAAGCGTATTAGAAAGCCTTCAAACAGAGACTGTTACGTTAAAATAAGTATCCGTCCAAAAAGAAAATTGTATACCCGACAGAGTTAAAACCTGCCCAGGAGTTAGTCTAGTCTGAAAAAAAAACAAAAACCACCTTCGGCGCATGGTCTGACATAAAAGTTTTATCCTGATAAAAGTAGAAAAACAAGCCATAAACATCATAAATATATTTCCAGTGTAGAGCTTTTACATGCCCCGCAGGCCAGCTACTGAAATGCCACTTCGGATAAGACTTGATATGTGACTGCTTTAACGGAAATAAATTAGACAGAATTTCCCAGAGATCTGTACACAAAACACGAAGCGCAAAAAGGAAATTCAGATGACCGGTATTACAATTTTTAATACGCAATTTAAAGGGGAAGCCATCTTTTCCTCCTTGAGACTAAACCCCAGTCCTGTATACAGGTCGGCATTGACAAAAATTCCCATAAACTCCCTTTATCTGCAGACCTGGAGCCGCCGTCGCTGTCAGTCATGTGACATTTTGGGTGATTTTCCCGGCTCAAACACCACACTGAGCTGATGCTTTACGGCGACTGCTAATGAAGTCACCCGTCCCTCCATAGACTATTCATTAGTCAGAGAGTCCTGCTGTCGAGACAGAGGCTGAGAGATTCTGCCGTATGTCTATCCCATGCATGTTTAATACCCTCTTACCACTTCTGTGGGAGGCTGTTCCACCTATCTCCCACCCTCTCAGTAAAAGTAAAATCTTCTACATTCCATCTCAGTCTCTTACCCGCTAGTATAGATTCCGGTCTCTTTTCTCCTCGTTTGGAAATAACCCCCCCCCCCCGTCCTGTCCTTTATGTATATAAATACATTTCAGATATGTAGTTGTTGTTTCAGCCTGGACCCTTCCACCAGGCGCCCCCATAAAGTAATATATATATTCCTCTGTACGGCGCGATGTTTACATTTATCCGAGTTCTTCGATATGCGAAACGCTTCAGCCGTCTGGGGGGGGGGGGGGGGGGGGTCTGTCACATTTCTGCCTTCATTTTAAATGATAGGCAGGAAGATTAGAAAGAAGGGATATCTGCCGCCCCCCCCCCGCCGCACGTCTTCTGCGTCTGCAGAGGGCTTATCGTCTCATCTGCCTTTTTGCAGGAGCCGCTTGTACGCTCGGCCCCTTCGCGTCCCGCTGGACTCCGCTGGAAAGTGAAATACGCGCGGAAAGCGGGCGATTGTCTATATTTGTTATATATATATTTTTAGGTTACCCTTAACCATTATGTGGCCATCGAACCTGCGTTTTATCCCCGATATCCCCAAATTCAGCCATCCCAATCACTGCTGAGTCCAACTGGTAAGCAACGTTGCCCGGATCTCAAAACCATTCTGCCTCTGCCATTACTGCTCCCTTCCGGTGTCCAACACCTCATACCGCCTATGATATTCTGCTGTTTGAGGGTCTACACCAGGGGTGTCCAACCTGCGGCCCTCCAGCTGCTGCAGAACTCCCATACTCCTCAGCCAGCCCCTTAGCTAAAAGAGCATTATGGGAGATGTAGTCCTGCAGCAGCTGGAGTGAAGGCTGGATTTGGATTTGCTGAAGTAGTGTGAGGAAGCACTTCTGAAGGAAGCGTGTGTTTTTAGTATGCCATGGTTGGCGTCCAAGTAGTCGGGGTAGCGTAAGGTAACAGGGGCCATGCTGTCGAGAGATGAGGAAAGTGTATTGTTATAAAAACAAGTGGCTGCCGCGTCGCGACAGGAAAGGGTTTATATGGAGGGCCTCTGTGTGTTCCCTGGCGTCTGGGCGCTGTGCACCCTGTGTACCCGCCTCGGCGCAGCCCTGGACAGGGTCACATATTGCGTGCCTGACCCTGTGGCCGTGGCCCTGAAGCTTGCGCAGTGCAAACTGTCCAGAAGACACACTCAAGTCTCCAAGCAAGTTTCAATATTATGGGGGGGGCACTTGGCTTAATATGGCCCCCCGGGCCAGAAGGTGCTAGGCCTTCCATGCCTTCAGCTACAACCCTTGCCAGTTGTCCCTAAAAAAGACCCAAGTTACTGTGACTGAGAATCAGTGCGTTATTTACAATCGGAACCTGCAGAGAAGTTTTTTTTTTGTTTCTCCTATAAAAGTATCCGTAATTGGTTAAAGTTACCATATATACTTTATTTCTGGCAAATTGGAATCGCGAGCAGACGTCGGGTTGGGAAGCGTTGACATGAGCCGCGTCTGAGAAGGGTGAGATTCTAGCAGACGCCAGCGTTCGTTTCGAGCAGAATTCACGGTATTTTGTGTCTTTGCAACTCATACGGAGGTTGTACGATTTATCACAAAATACCATAAAAAATTCACCCGGCGTCCGCCATGACGCCTGAGGAGACCAAAGAGACACAAGCTGTCGGATCTGAGACACGAAGCGTTGAATCAAAGGCCTGCGTGTGAGTCACCTCCTAATATTGGCCGGCCACCCGGATTCTGGAACATTCCAAAGAGTTAGATCCCTGCTGGGCTGCACAACTGGCCCTTTAACTCCATGTGCCGTTTGGGGGGGGGGGGAAATTACAGGGATAATTACTTGAGTATGTCAAAGTAAGCCGCTCAAGACATTGTCTGTTGTGGTGTCACATGACTATAATGGTCATTGGGTTCAGCTTCCCCCGTTTTAAGGCGATAGATAAGTCGGATCAGCCTCCGGCAGAACCGTGGTAGACGGGAATACAGTGAGGTATTAAAACCGCATCGTGATATGACGTACGGCTCCTGAATCTAAGACGAGACCAACGACTGATTAAGGTTTGAGTCGTTACAGCAGGAGAAACGGGGGGCCAGACGGGGGCCGGACGGGTCTGATCTGATGACAAATACTATGCTTCTGTGTTACTGCGGAAGTGTGCGGTTTCCATGGTAACTCATTTTTCTGGGTCTCCGTGTGGAATTGTCTCAGTTGAAATGATGCCGGGCAGATTCCTAGCCGCTGATGATGACAAAGTAGCCATTATAACCTTTTTTACCTGTCTTGGAAATTCCATCTTCTTTATTAGACAATAAATGTCTTCTATCTTAACGCTGGAACATCGCCTCCGTGCAACCGGGAAACAAATGCTTCTTTATCTTTTTAAAATCTTCTTTAAATGATGATTTCCTGTATGTTGTTTCATTTTTAATTGCAGTAATTTACAAAATAAACCTTTTAACCATACTGGTGCCAGAATAATCCAGAATAATCTGTGTTAAGTGATCAGGTCAGGCAGATTCCGGTTACTAAGTGAAATATTATTATTTTATTATTTTGCAGCTGTTCGCAGACTTTTCTCTGACCACAGGATCTTGCTATCTCTTTCCCAACCTATTATCCTTAAAGATAAAATCATGTCATTTGTATAAAACACGATTGCTCTTTCATGTTAACCCTTAGGGCTCTCTCCAGCTTTCTTGTGCACTGCGGAGTTTTCAAAATTATTGTAGTTGTGATTTTTGCTCCATGATATAATGTTTTCAGGCCGCTGCATATTAGACATTAGTTCTCGGTCCGTCATCTAACTCCTTATCATACTGCCTGTGGGAAACAATAGAATGACTCAGTCTTAACCACTCAGTCCAACACTCTGACTAATGGAAGTCTATGGAGGAACGGACTTCATTTGCATTACTGTATACAGCGCTGGGGGGTTATATTACTATATACAGCGCTGGGGGGGTTATATTACTGTAATACAAGCGCTGGGGGTGTTATACCCTGTATACAGCGCCGTGTTGTAGTCTGTAAATTACAGCGCTGGGCGGTATATCACTGTAATACAGGCGCTGGGGGTTATTGATTACTGTTATTTCAGCGCTGTGGGTTATTACTGTAGTACAGCGCTGGCGGGTGTATATTAGCTTATACAGCACTGGGGGGGTTATATTACTGTAAGTCCAGCAACTGGGGGTTATTATATACTGTATTACAGCACTGGGGGTTATTACTGAAATACGCGCTGGGGGGTTATAGTTACTGTATACAGCGCTTGGGGGGGTTAGTATTCTGTATAACAGCACTGGGGGGGTTATATTAGTCTGTTACAGGCACTGGGTATTACTGTATACAGCACTGGAGGTTATGATTACTGGTATACAGCGCTGGGGGTTATATTCTTGTATACACGCTGGGGGTTATAGTACTGGTATATAGCGCTGGGGGGTTTAATATTACTGTAGTACAGCGCTGGGGGGTTATATTTACTGTATACAGCGCTGGGGGGGTATAGTTACTGGTATTAAGCGCTGGGGGGGTTATAGTTACTGTATACAGTCGGCTGGGGTTAATTTACTGTATACAGCGCTGGGGGGTTTATATTACGTGTATAACAGTGCTGGGGGTTATATGTACTGTATAAAGCGCTGAGGGTTATGATCTCGTATATCTGGGGTATAATTACTGTATACTGGCGCTGGGGGTTAATATTACTGTATATAGCGCTGGGGGTTTATATTCTGTAATACAGCGCTGGGGTATATTACTGTAACATGGTGCTGTGGGGTTTTATATTTACTTTATACAGCATCTGGGGGGTTATTATTACTGGATACAGTGCTGGGGTATATTACTCGTATACATGCGCTGGGGGTATTATTACTGTATACAGCGCTGGGGGTTATATTACTGTATACAGCGCTGGGGGGTTATTACTGTATACTGGGGGTTATTAGCTATTGAACAAGATGGACACATAAAACGGATGGGGTCGTCACATTTTACAGCCACAGGTGCTATGTCTGATTGTCACAGTAGAGTGCAGTATGGACTCTCATAAAAGGATTAACACAAATATAATAATCTATAATAAACACAATCTAGTTCTAGATCACGATTCTCGGGCATCAATCCAGCACAATCTAGCTGGAAGTCTCAACACTGAGAAGCAGATACTGAATAATTAAATTCCTACTGTTTCGAAGATGATCTAATATGTAAATCCTCTATATTCTGGGTAACAACAAGGGTTTTTTTTTGTGAATGTTGTTATTGCTTTTTTTTAATTCTTGGAAAAATGTGATTATGGGAAATAACTCAGCACGGTGAGTTAAAAAAAGGGTTAAAAAAGGGTTAATCGTCCGAGTTTCAGAGGTAACTTAAGATTCCTAACCTATCAGTGATAACAGTTTTATTTTGATACAAGTGAACACAAATTATGTATTGATTCTCCCAAAAGAATGTTGAGATTTCAAACTCATGCATGATTTATTACTAAGTAGACGCACATTGTAAAATGTTATTGAAGATGCAGAAAATCGTTGAATTTAATGAACTCAAGTGAATATCAACATTCATAGAAAAAGGGAAAGTGGTCCTCGGAGACACTAAAGAATAATGATTTGTCAGATCAGTTTCCAATGGCAATAAATAAACAAAAAATATATGTTTTCAGAAAATCACACATTCAGGTACAAAAAAGTCATTTCTTGTCTGGTTGGAGTCAAAAGTCTCCTTTTAGAACTCAATGAGGTTAACCGGTAATAAGGGAACATCTCACATTTCACTCGGTCATCTGGTTCGGTGTTAGCGTGATGAGAGGGTTTACAATGTGACAACCAAATGCTTCAAAACTACGTCCATGTTGGGACTCGTGCCAAAGTTCAGTAAGGAGCCACTGGCTGGCATCATAACAACTACTCCTGTTGTCAACCAAAAAAGCTTTGTGTGCGGTGCTTGAGGCGAGGGGGAATAAAGCACCTCTGGCATAATGGAGGGTCAGGGGATCTCTCCATGGAGGAAGACCAGGGAGATGCCATCAGCCTATAGACTAGGGACAGAACCTGTATGGCGGCCATGCCTGAAGTAGCTAACACAAGGATCTCAAGTGACTTTCTGGTAGTTTCAGCGCTAACCTTCTGTAGACCTTCTCAGAAGTCAACTGGGGAATTTGAATTTATGTTTACTATACACAGATTGGACAATTAATTTTTTAGTCATTGGAGTGACTTCTGTACACTTCTGGTGACCGCTACTGAACCCAGGTAGCCCACCCATGAAGCACCAGATGTATGCTACAAAACATTAGAGTTAAAATAGTATACATGTGACGGGCTGCTTCGACTCCCTGACTAGAGTGGGAGTTCTACTGAGCATGTGCAAGAAGCATACTGAGGTATGCTCCCTACTTTCAGTAAGGGCAGCCGAGGGATGAGTTAAAGGAGACAGAAGTCTTCTCACCCCAATAACTAATAAATACAAGTACTGACTTGTGGTGAAACATATTTAATGATGCCCATTGTATAGAAGCAGAACGTGGCTTGTGGCAGAGAACATGCCCTTTCTTTATTTTATTCACAAAGTGAACATAGAATCAAGTACTTTTCTCCAATTTGTTAAGAGATTAGGTCAATTTGTGTTACATCTCATTTATAAGTTTGTAAGTAAGCGAAATGTATTAGTGCTGACTATTAAATCCCCGTGGCGGACACGTTACGGAAAAAGGCATAAAACGGTCGAATAGGGGATTATTCCAAATCCACGTTAATCCACACGACAATTAATATCAACATGGATTTTTTCCCCCGGAAGCACCCATCATTCTGGTCTCTAAGGTCTTGCGTGAGTTGTACATCTCCAAAAACAGGCTGTCTCAAGACTTGCTGACCATTTGATGTGTAGATGGAGGATTGCGGCGAGTCAATAGTCAAATGAATCATGATACAATCTGTCCATCCAATAATTAAAACTCAGGCAAAGGTAATGAGAAGAATCCCTAAATCACTAAATTCCTTTATAGTTTACCCTTATTGAGTATTTGTTTTGAAGATACTTAGCTGGACTTAATGATAGAGGTGAATATACTGTATAGCAAGCAACTGAGTACATCTTTTTAAGGGTTAACTGAATTGTGAGGTCACTTTAACTTTCGAGGGTTTCAGGCGAGGGCATGTGAGTGCAATGAGAACTTGCATCTCCTCGCCTGAAACTTGCAGGAGATTGACTTCCATGCATTACATCATAAAAATAAATTTACAAAGAGCCTCTATTAACCAAGGGGGTGTCAATGATCACAACTGCCCCCCCAATGGTTATTAAATGAACCTGGGGACATTTCCCCACACTGCTTAGGTAAATTGGGGGGTTTAAATGCCTAAAATTAGCCTACATGAGGCAAGGACCTTATGCTGTACCCCATCCCGTTCCTATTAAGATAGCAGCTGAGATCCGCATCTGAACATGGTTTAATTTCCAATCCCGTAGTTCTCTCCCTTACCCTTACAAAGGCAGCACGAACCAATCAGCAGCAATCAGCAATCCTGGGGAGGAATTATCATACAGATCCTGAGAACAGAAAGTTAAGGTGGGTATAAGATGGGTATTTAATACATTGCTTAGTTTAATTTGTACATATGTTTCCATCATTTTATTTAGGGCAGGGGTGTCCAAACTGCGGCCCTCCAGCTGCTGCAGGACTACATCTCCCATACTCCTCAGCCAGCCCCTTAGCTGAAGGAGCATTATGGGAGATGTAGTCCTGCAGCAGCTGGAGGGCCGCAGTTTGGACACCCCTGATTTAGGGTAACAAGCATATAGCATTACCATGAAATTTTTATGCCAACCTACTCAAGAGCCACGTAACACCGAGAAATAAGTGACATGAAAGTCACAGAAACTGCCGGTGGAAAGAGCCATGCTTGTGGGACGTCGGAATAATTAATATCTAGATAAACGTTAATGAATGACCCAGTGAGCTTACAGTCTAACCTCTGGCATGTGACCTGAGATATCACCTGTCCAAGGTCACGAGGGGATTGCACTTTATTCAGGTGAGCTGACAGGTGGCAAAGGTCCATCAGCAATGCATACAAAAAGCCCCGCAGAGCAGAAAATACTCATTAGAGAGGACAGGCACTTTGTGACAGCTCTTTAGAAATATAATTATGACACCGTGGCCCCCGACGCCCCGACGCCCCGACGCTCTCGAACAACACAAATTATATCTGACATTTAATTTGGGCCTCAAGGTGCCATATAGGAAAATCTCCAGCTACAATGATAGCGATGAATAATGTAAGGAGGCTTCTGTGACAGATGAATCTTTCGAGTTAATTTCAAGGCTTGCAATCACGCGGGGAGTCGCGCGCCACGGAGATTCTCAGATGCGGGAGATGAAAATTAATCCATTGTCTCGGCGAAAACATTTATCCGTTTTACGGGCATGTTTTCGTCTGCGGGTCAATTTCCCAAATGAGGGTTACGCAGGCGGAGCGCGGCGGTTACATCTCACTGTGCGCATGTAGACGCGAGGCTTGTGAAAGAGTCTCAGACGTCTGGGAGAACGTTTGGGATTGAATGGGGGCTTCATTGGACTCCCTGGTTCACCGCAGCTCTCAATAGGCCAGGAAGATCGAAGAATCTCCCTTGGTTTTTAGGTAAAAACAACAAACGGGAAACTTGCGTTACATTTTTACATTACTTTTTTGATGTGTATCATTGTATAATATTATGTAAAAGACTTTTTAAACACTTGAAACATGAGTGGTGTGTGTATGGCGATGGGTGATCTGCGTGCCTGACAGTGGTGTGTGTGCATGAGTGTGATCTGTGCGTCTGAGAATATTGTGTGTGCATGAGTGTGATCTGTGCGTCTGAGAATATTGTGTGTGCATGAGTGTGATCTGTGCGTCTGAGAATATTGTGTGTGCATGAGTGTGATCTGTGAGGCTAAGAATGATGCGTGTGGCTGAGATTGGTGTGTGTAGGGACATTCACACACACACAGTAAAAGATACATACAGTATACATTATACAGTATACACCCATTGGCACCTGACCGAGCAAAGCAATTTCTGATAAATATTTTTGGATATTGTGTTATAAAATATACCTTTTATAAAAAAAAAAATTAAAAATAAATAAATATATATATATATATATATATATATATATACATATATATGACTTGTGCCTTCAGATTTGTACAAATTGCTAATTTACTGAATTTTGACAAAAATGAGGGCAGATCCCCCCCACAAAGCATACAAAAACTAAGCAAAAAGCTCCAAATTGTGTTCTGGAGTTCGCAGGCCTCTTCACTCACACTCATTCTGGTTCACTCTCTCTTACACTCTCTAAATGTTTCCCTACCTTCTCTGCCGACCACATCCGCTTCTGAATCTTTTTGTTCTTCTGTCTTCTACCTTCTCTCCCTTATCTTTTATCTTCTATCATCATCCGCATGTTGCCCTATTTTGCCCTAAGGTGAACCTCCACCATAATCACGGCACTTTCATTGATGTCCTCTCCCTTGATCCTCCAATCCCGGAGGGGAATTGTTAGTGATAGCGTCTTACTTTTGTTCCATAGCCAAAATAAATTCTATAATGTTTTTACATGCCTCAAACTCCTGTGGAGCTGAACCTTTCGAAGTTCTTGCTAATGTGAGAATCCTGACAGGTTTACATGTCAGAAAAAAATACCTCCTAAATACTGCCAAAAACAATTAGCAATTTTAAATGCGTGATTTTAATTATGCTAAATAAAAAACGTCTTCGTGATGGTTCTACTTCAAATCATGTGTTTCCGTTACACATTTTAAGAAGAAATACTAGAGATATATAATTTACAGCAGTCATAAAGTGCAAGCTTACAAAAAATGGGAGCTAAATATAATAAAAAATGCTAAAAAATAAAACTTTCACTGACAACTTAAGACAGTTGAGGACAACAATGACTGAATGAAGTGGAAGCGTTTAATGAGATCGGTGTAGAGGACTCAACGTGCCTCCGTCAGACGGTATTTCTCTGCTTAATAGCGATTGTGACAAAAGTGCACCTCATCCAACCAAAGCGTTCCTTTTCCGTACCAGCAGCTAAATGTCAAGTAAAACATAGAAAAAAGAAATGCTAAAAAAGACAGGTAGGAGGAACCAGGGCTAGAGATTTAATAACACAGAGTGCTCTGTATCTCCGAAGCGGAAAAGACTGAGAACGTCCCGGGAGCCGACTTACAGCTAACGAGGAGAGCAGAAATACGCAGCTTAAACTCCTTGAAAATACAAAATTGCATTAGGCAATAAAACACTAAATACGAAACAACATTATAGAAAAACAACATTATAGAAAAAGTTTCTTCGCTCCAAGATTTTAGTTTATCTCGCGCCCATCAGTTTATCTATTATTTTTCTTCATTGGCAGACGATGTGCATCATTATTTTTACTAATAAAATCTCTCTATTAGGTTTAGAAATATAAGATGCAGATAACACCAAAGTTTAAGTAACAAAAAAAATAAAAAAATGATTAAATGATTCACTAAGTTTTTGGTTGTGTTATATATTACGTTACAATAGAATCTGCCAGCGCTATTATTATGAACGGAGAAAACTCAATAGATAATGACGTGAATTAGCATACGACCCACAGGTAGAGAAAGAGGGTCCGGCTCTTGGATCTGGAGGCTGAGGGGGGGGCACGTGACAAAAGGTAAAGGACAGCTTGGATGGTCTCAAGCAAGTTTACAGTTCATCATTTGCCTCTGGAGATTATTTAACCCCTTAAGGACAATGGGCGGTCCCTAAACCCATGGAAAACAATGCAGTTTGTCATTAAGGGGTTAAAAAATAGATACAATCTGAGCCTGGGAATTACAGACCGGTAAGCCTAACACCCATAGTGAGAAATGCAACAATGTAATTACTAGACATCAACAGGTGTTATAAGTGATGTCAAACAAACGTGCTATTCATAAAGCCATAAGCCACAATGTGGACTGGAGAGATGGAACAGATGTGGCCCCCCTGGATTTTGATAGCATTCTATAGAATTGGTTGCTATATAAATTAAAAAAAAGAGGATTATTAGAAAGTATTTAAAACTGGATATAAAAAAAAAACTGGCTAAAAAGATAGAATAAGAGTTGCTGTTAATGGAATATTTTTCCAGTTTGCCAAAAGTTTTGTGTGGAGTAACCCAAGGATCGGCCCTTTGGACACTAGCCATATTTATCAGGATTCGGATCGAGACACCAAATTATTATTATTATTATTATTTTTTATTATCTTTTATTTATAGCGCCAAATATCTCAATCTCAATATTTTTGGATAACACAGGATTATGTAAGCTAATTTATTTATTAAATAAAAAATAGAAAAACAAAACAAAAAACAAACGATTAAATGATATAAATTAAAAAAATGACAAAACTAAAAATTCTCCAGTTGGGCAAAAATTTGGAGTTGAATACCAAGTCCTTGGCCCCATTCTTTTTAAATTATTTATCAATAATCTGGAACAAAACGGTGAAAACAGTACCTCGATATATTGTCAGATGACACAAAATAATGCTAAGTAACTAAATTCTAAAAGAACATGTAAAATATGGAAAAACATGTTTAAAACAAACATTTTACTAAATTAATAGCAAAAATATATATATATTTTTTTTTCTTTTGTATCCTGGTATTAATTAATTGAAACAATGAATTTCCCAAGTAATATTCCGTATGTAACATAGAGGCTTTCTACATCAGCGGAGACTTTTGCTAAATCTACACTTTTTTTCCCGTAGATGATCTATTTCTCTGGCACTTCTGGCTTTAACTAAATCTCGAAGTGCAATTTATTTCTTGCAGTTTTGTTGGTAATGTGACAAAAAGAATTGTCAGGAAACGTGTCGGCACATGCCGGCTGAACTTGAAAGCCAGTGTTAAGAAAAAGTACAAGAGCTCAAAAAGCAGCTTTCAGGCACATTCTATGCGTGAACTACAATTTTAGACAATATGGCTGTCAGTTCACTGAATGACAGAGTAGCAGGAAGTTTAACTTTACTGAGAGGGGGGTAGATACGCGGAACAGCCTCAGAGCAGAAGTGGTAGAGGGTAATACAGTGAGGGGATTAAACATGCATGGGATAGACATACGGCTCCTGAATCTAAGATGAGACCCACGACTGGTAAAGTTCCCTCGTAAGGACTGCCTGGACTAAAATGGGACTATTTTACAAAAAAAATTCTTTATTAAGGTTACCATCCCGTCGGTCTCTATAGTTCTAAAATCTCATTGTGGTTTAGTATAAGACTCACCCCTCTAGCACCACATGGGTTAAATGTCCGTGTTAACTCTTTGCATTCTGTTGAGCTGCACTTGTGACAGTGAGCTGTCGCTTAGGGCCCTAAACTGGTGAAAGAGTTAAAATCCGCATTATCCACAGATCTTTGTACCTCCGTCTTTGAGGTTACAGGAAATATATTCGACAGGCCGCACAAAATAATGCTATTTTTTTTGCGTTTCCTCTGCCCATATGTCTCCCTTCCTCTTAATTCCTGCAGCTAATTAGTTTAGCTTTGTAGACAGAAAGCTGATAATGCATATATATATATTTTCTTCTGATAATTCACGGCATGAATAATGCATCCATATATAAGCTTCAAACCTAATTATACACGATGAATGAAACAATCATTTACCTTCAATTTATAGAGAGTATTGTATAGGTGAAGCCTGAGGATACCTGGATAGTGGGGAAAGTTACCGGGGTGGAACAGGGTGCATCTATAAACAAGTCCTAAAAGGGCCGATGGAACCCTTGTTTGGGGTGGTTTACTTGGAGCACAGGAAGATCTGAGTTTCTGATGATACAGGTCTGTCTTCTTCTCCCATACTGGGTTGTGATGCTAAATCTTGATGTCTCCAGGCTCTATCCATTGATAGAACGGGTAAAGACTGGTCTGCTCCATGAATGATGTGGTTCCTCAACAGCAGAGGTGGGTTAGCAGGGTGAAGCAGAACCCGTTTACGAGTTGGGCGGACTCAACCTCTGCAAACATAGGCCAACTGAGGAAGACAAGACCTTGGAATGATGGAGGTCTAGGTGGGCTCAATGGGTCTTATCTGCAGGCAGATTCTATGTTTCTATGATTGATGGCTGGGCGATTAAGGCTGAGCCATTCTATTATTTCCCACAGGCAGTATGATAAGGAGTCGGGGTGTTTAGTAGATCGGGACTCAGATAACAGAGCGAGAGCAAATGGCTGATATGCAGCTGCCTGAAAACATTATATTAAGGGGCAAAAACTACAACGATTGCTCTATTGTCTCAAAAGATGTTGCAATGCCTTGATATTGAAGGATTCAGCAACCCCAAACAAAATTTCAGGGGTGCTGTGTGATCCCTGTCCCGATCCCATTCACCTGTATGCCTCGAGATTAAGGCATTAAGAAAACCAAAAAAAAAGGGCTGCGTGTGATCGTTCATAGGACTGATCACAAGCCCCATGTTGAAAGGCAGCATGTTTCCAAAGGGACTGTCCAGACCGTCCTGAGACCACTGATCTCCCCCTGCAGGCTGATCACAGGTAAAAAATAATTAATAAATAAAACTGTTAACACATTACTACAGTGACATCACCATGACATCATCATGGTGTTCCAAGTTCCAAGAAAATGTAATTATTTTTTTTGAAGAAATGTAATCAAATAAAACATAATAAACATTTAGAAAAAAATAAACTTAAAAATAGGTGCTTCTCCCGCTAGAAATATACATTAAAAAACCCTTTATTGGCCCAAAGTACATAAATAAGAAATAAGTCTACATTGCAAGGGGGCTTTTTACGCCTATATAAAATAGCAAAAAAACATTGGTTATTGCAAAATAAGTTAGGGCAAATATTATAATCTATTCAGCAGGATATTTTTTATTAGCTTTTGTAGATGAGTAAAAGATTTTTCAAAAAAAAAAAGTCAGACAATGTTTTTTTTATTATTTTTTTTATGGTAAAAATGCTCTCTACAGAAAGCCTTTCTTGTCCTGAAACAAAAAAAACAACTCTATATATAATGTGTGGGTACAGTAAATGAGAACATTTGAGTCCTGTCATGAAGGGGTTAATAAAGAAAACAGAGGAAAGGTCTCCATAGCACAGAACGACACCAGCGGGACAAACAGGACCAACGGGACCAAGAAACCAAGAATCGAAAGAATACTTTCTTTCGGGGGACACAATGGATCAGCATTGCAGTGCACGGCAACTATATGGTTAAAATGGCAGCCTATTTTTCATAAAACTGTGACAAATTCAGCCTCGTTGCCGTAATTTCACACAACATTACGCCATAAGGCTTACTTTCTCCAAATCAATTTCTGAGAATGCGCTCACGTGCCCTGCCGTGCATTATGCTTATTAAATTCCAATCCGTTATTAGAATATAATTTAGCTACGTGTCTTTTTTTTCTTTAGTTTTTCTTTTAGATGATAAATAGATGGGGGGGGGGTAAATGCAAAGAGATTTAGAATTTTAAAAAGATCATAATTTTTTAACTAAATGCAAATTAACCACATGCACAAATCCTCATCAAAAATAATTCTTTAATTATGTAAAAAAAATGTTCTTCATTTATAATATTTAAGGAAATTCTAATTATCATGTGACGCAAAGGCAGGTCCTGGTAGGGGTGTTGCCATAGAAAGTTTCGGTGTCATTTTTATGTGATTAAACCTTGAGAAAACGGAACAATCTAATATATATATATATATATATTGGGTATTGGCTCGATTATGAGCCGCACCCTTAAAATTTGGTGCTATTTTAAAGAAAAATGTCTTTTTTTAAAAAAAAAAATACACATTAGTGTTATGGTAAAACAGTATTTATCTAATAAACAGGAATACATGTATTGTAGCATTTTTGGTATCTATTGTGCAGTTTGTCAGCAAATGTTATATACAAACAGAAACTTGGAAAACCAATAGCCATTTTAACCCCCCCCTTAATTCATAATGCACCCTCTGCCCTCAATATGCACTCGGCCCCAGATATGCCACTCTGCCCCAGATATGCTTTATGCCCACTGATATGCTTTATGCCCCCTGAGATGACACTCTGCCCCCTAGAAATGCCACTCCCCCGCTATGCTTACCAATGCACCCCCGGACTCCCTGGTGTCTAACGGGGCCAGCCGGTGGACGTCTGTGCGCATCACCTCATGCTTTGATCCAACAAGGGTATAAAAACCAGTTTAGATGAGAAGAAGACTTTCCTGTTCTTTGTGATCACGTTTAGGAAATATTCTCACACATCTACTAATAGGCCATTAATGTTTGGTCGGCCTCTAGAATAAACAGGTGAACTTACCTCGTTGGGTCTCGTTGGGTCTCATTAGGGTCTCGTTTTGGTCTCGTTTGGGTCATGTTGAGTCTAGTTGAGTCTCGTTGAGCCTCCTTGGTGTGTGGACCATACCACCTTCTGCCAACCCCTCTCCATGTTCATGTCTATGGGCACCTAGTATTAAAGTCTCCGTTAACCGGCTTTCATAAGTTATATACCGGTTTATTCTTCATCAGGCCCGGGCACATAAGACATGGCTTGACGTATTATCATTTCAGACCTGAACAGCTATGGATTTAGTCGGAGCCGGCGTTACGAAAGTCTATATTTTTTTTCTTCCTCCGGTTCAGATAAATTACACAACTTCAGACCCCTTGTAAACTGAAATAGTATCCATAGATTGCTCTCCTAGTTATATGATTCATATTCAACGCTATTTATTCACAACTCTAAAAATTCAATTTCTTTTACATTCCAATAAAGCCACGGGTATATGATGGCCACACAAGATGTCGGTTATTATGGAGCCCATCAAAAAAAAATGAAGACATTATTTTTTAAAAAGCTATTTCGCAAAATGCACATTGAGTAGAAAAGAAGAAAAAAAAAAAGCTCGGAGGAAAAACAGGGAAGTACTTTTTTTTTAACATTTTCCACTGACGTATGTAATAAGATTCGGGATTTTTCTGCATTTAAATCAGGAAAATGAGGAAAAGGTTGAAATTTGTGAAATGCTCATAAAACAATTTTCTATAAATATAGCATTTACTGTGAATATTTCCTGAAATTCGCACTAATTAAGGCGAAATTACAGATTGCGGGTATATAGAAGGAGCCCCGCTTACCCCAGATAATTACCCTTCTGTCACAAAATACAGAGCATTGCGTAGGCCTCAAACCCCTTTGGAATTTTGACTTGATAATAATCACGTATTTGCAATGTTTTTAGTCTCAGGATCTGACTGGAACCTGGAGATGGGATTTACTTCTGTATCTTCCCAGGTGACCCGGTGCCTGGAATTATCGCCCATTTCAGATATTGTTTCCTGCCGCGCGCCTCATAACGTTTAAAATATGCGAAGGCTCCACACTCAGCTTTTAATAGTAATGAGGAAAGTGTCTCAGATATTCGGTTTGAGGAATATGAGGAATGTTTTGGGTCATCTTATTACAGGAAGCTGCCAGCCGGACCCTGAAAGGGGGGGGGACATAAAAAGCAGCAGCTATAATATATCTAAAATATCACTACGACAACGGCGGCCTCCAGGTCTGCAGATAAAGGGGGTTTATTGGAACAAAATGAGATAAAA
>VKOC01029324.1:0-27878 GCA_009364415.1 Spea multiplicata
CCCTTTGATATGCCTTATACCCCAGATATGCCGCTCTGCCTCCAAATATGCCTTATACCCCCTTATATGCCACTGTGCCCCGCTGATCTGCCTTATAACCCCCAGATATGCCACTCTGCCCCCCAAAAATGCCACAGTGGAAGTGCCTGTAGTAGCGGAGGTTGTCTGTGCGCATGCCCACCAGAGAAGCCGACAAAGACACTAAAAAAGGCAAGAGAAGAAGCGGAGGCGAGGGAAATGAGACAGGGACATGATTGTAAGCTTGTTTGAGCAGGGACCTCTCCAACAGTCTAATTGTTATGTTAAATACTACTTGTCATGTCCTGTTTAACCATTGCACAGCACTGCTGAATATGATTGCATCTCAATGACATTGAGAGGGAGAGAGAGCAAGTGAAAGTGAATAAGAGTGGATGATAGAGTGTGCGTAAGAGTGGGTTCGAGTGGGAGTTTTTACATAAATAACATCTGGCCTTGGTGCCAAATACTCTAGGTAGGCCCGGTGCAGGAGAGTTAGCAGGACACTTGCATTTTTCAAACCATTAAAATCAGTATGGATTATACTCAAACAGAAGCGAACTGGTTTTCCTTTGTAATGTAAATTGACATTGGTGAGTTTAAACGACAAGACTGGGTGTGTGTGTGTTTAAAAGACAAGAGTGAAAACACTCCAGCCAACACTTGCCTTAGTGAATAGACCCCAATATGCCACTTGCATTATGCATTCAATGGCCCCTTTATCATTTTACAAAATTATGCCATGAATTCCTAAATTCATAAATTGGGGTTTCACATCATGATCTTGATTAAACAATAACTATATAAAACACATTGTCAAGTTTCCATCACGATATTGCGGGAGTGTAGTGCAAAACAGGGAACCAAGCATGTATTTGTTGTGCTAAATGATTTCTCTAGCATCCTTTTCATAAATATTCCTGCTGTTATTTTTAGCTGGAAGCTTTTCTGTTTCCTGTGTGGGCGTTCAAGTCTACATAAAAGGAGACATTTATAACCACGAAGATGTTATAGAGAAGCTCAAAATAACAAGATAATAGTTTAAAACATGATTTACCTGTGACTATCATGTCGTTTTTAAACACTGTTTATGGAAAATAAATGCACTTCAGTGTCTCTAACAAATTGCTTTCCTTAAAATATCCAGAATACTTGCAAAAAGATTTGCATCTTTCCAGCATAGATGATGTAAATGAACAGTATTAATCAGGCGGTGGAGATTTTGCTTTGGTTTTTTTAAATGGTAACGCAGATATGTAGGTCTGTGCCATCCTTAGCAGTATGAATTCATCAGGACGGTGAATCACTTCCATTTAAATGTGATTATTTCAAATTATGGATTCATAAGCTCCCTGTATGGGGAAATTTATTTATTAAACTTTAGAAAAGGTGTAAACAGTTTCTTCGATTGAATAAAAGTGACTTGCTCAGCAAGTGAGAAGATGAAGGAAGTAAGTAGTGAAACATTCGTAAGCCTTATTTACAAAACATAAGCACTAGTGTTTTGTGTTACAATTACACATATTTTTTTATGTATTTTAACCCTACAAAGCTCATAAGAGGTAAAGTCTGAAATGGTACAGAGCATACAGTGCCATGAAAACTTACAGATTGTCAACAAATATTACATTTCTTGTCTATGTGATATTACAAACTGGTTTAAGAAACTGCTCATTACCACTATGGAAGAAAACCTTTAAAAAAAGCTAGATTTTGGTAAGCTGGTAACTGTCTAGTATAAAGGACCCGGGTTAGTTATAACATAGTTATAGGTACCTCTCTTTTCTTTATTTTAATAATGCTATCCAATCTTAACACATGTTAAGCTCATCTAAGGTGCTATTCTATCTCTAGTACAGTAAATGGCCCACTTACTTGCAGTAGGGTTAAAAAGCAGGTTTGCCCAGAGTTAATTGCAAGAAAGTGCCAGTAAAAAGTGAAACCCTAACTGTGGGCTGCTGGCTGTTACTTTAGGTGGATTGAAAACAATGTTTAATTAAGTTATTATTATTCTTGGCTTTGGCTACACGGAGCCTTTCCTTGCAGGACGCGGCCAGGACTGCACACTGACGTCAGCGGGGAACACTCCCATTTAAAGAAACAAATGGGCGGGGAGCGGGACGTCTCAAGACTTGACCTGGAGAACCGGAGATCAATGGAGCCCAGCTTATCAACTACTATGTGAGCCGTTAAATAAAATAGAAAAAATGAAAATTTAGAAGTAGGTTAAAGCTATAATTAAAAATATAATAAAATGTGAAAATAAAAAGTCCCAAGTGATGTCACCATGACAACAAAAGGGGAACCATCCAGATCCAAGAACATATGAAAAAAGTTTTAAAAAAAAATCATAAAATTGGTGCTATATCTTGCCAAAAATCGAGGCATGGAAATTGTTAAAATACCGCCATTTAAAATACCCTGGGGTGTGTAGTGTATGTCTAGGACATAGACACAGGATGACCAGATGGCAAAATTCTAAGTTGAAAAATGCACAGCTACCAAATGTAACCTTTATGGCCAAACAACTGAACAAACCTATGTGTGGGTAGTATCACTGTACTCAGGAGATGTCTTTGAACACATATTTGAAATTTGGCAGTGACATCTACCAGGTGCTGTAAATTCACACTTGCAAAACAAAAATACCACAAAACCATTAGATAATTCAAAACACAGGAGAAATATTAGAATCTATTTAGCAGGCGTTTTCATTAGCTTGAGTAAAGATATTTGAATAAAAGTTAGAAAGTTTTTTTTTCAATTTTCTATATATTTTATTATTTTTTTATTGTAAATTACATGATTTGAACAAATTGTATCTAACAAAAATAATAAATAAAGTGTGGTTGTATATATATATATATACTAACTGAGAAAAAGGAAAAATACAACTAAACACCCCAGAAATGTTAAAGCAGCCTCGATCACAAAGGGTCCAAAAATTGAAAAACATCTTGGGTTTTAAGGGGTTAAACCACTGTGTTATCTAATAAGAGCATAAGAAGACCTCTAATTGCAGTTAGCATTAATCATTGCCAGAAGCTTGTTGCATCCAACATGGTACAGCCAACGTAAATCCTTTGATGTTGGTTTGATGTCTGACTATCCCTTTTCTACATGAATATTTTTGACACATATATATAATTAATAAATCAGTGAGCAACAAGTCGCCACAATGAAATGAAGGTTTTGAGTTAGACTAATGTATTGTATATGTCGTTTACCATATATAATAATATACAATTACCTAACTATGATCATATTGTTGCTTAAATACCATAATTTTAAATTACTTGGCATTCCAGTGTTCTCTATTATTTTTTAAACTACTGCCAAATTTCATACTCATTTTATCTAATGTGTTCTTTGCATAAAAGTTAATAAAGAAATGCACGGAACTGTAAATCAATCACAAAACAATCTGCAATAACAGCTGCAACTACTTTTACAAAACCTCTACCCAAAAACATAAAAATTAATAGCAGCACTTTCTTCTATTGTGCATAATTTAAGACATTACGCTATTACACCATGGTTGTGGGAACTTCAAAAATCTGGTGCAGTGCATGTATTTATTGGTTTTATGAAGGAAAGCAAGTGTATAGCCTCACAGTCACGGCAAGGGGACCCATGGTCGACCAGGCTACCATTGAATATTTATTATTATTATCATTTTTTATATATAATATCAAAGTATTAGTATGTTTTTTATATATGATGTCAAAATAATGCCTTTTCATGGTAATGTAGCAAACAAATCTTATTTTTTTTTTTTCAATTGATTCCATTTACAAAGCTGTGCATAACTTTATTTGGGGGAGGGGTGAGAATGTTTTGGCAGTATTGTTATACATTTTACATTATTTTAAAACAAGAGGAGCCAAAAACCTTTGGACAGGTAGAAAAGATCACAGTGTACTTTACTCAAGTAGAGTTACAGTGGACACAGAGATAAAGGATAAAAGGACAAGATGAGGGACAAAGGACACTGGCATAAGGAAGGAGGCCATGAACACCTCTAGGACAGGGGTAGAGGAGAAGTGGACACTATGCCTGGGGAGAGGAGCAAAGGAAAGAGACAGGAAGGAAGTTACCTGTTTTGGAGTCCTAGCCAGGCAACCCCAGCACTATAGGTAAAGTGCATTTTTTTATATTTTATTTCTTAGAAAACATATAGTTTGGTCTGTCTCTGGTGTGCTGAATTCATTTGCAAATATGGAATTATAATTTAGAAGGAATCCAAAATACATTTCTTTATGAATGTAGATATTCAGAAAACAAGACGATGACAAAACAGTCCCATCCGTCGAAGATAACACCTTCCTTATGATAATGAACAGGGAAGTCTTTAAGGATGAGTCAAACAGCTGGATAGCTCCCCTACCTTTCGGTTCACCTCTGTGTCACCTTCCAAACAACAGAGGACGAGCACTCATGCGCCTCACTTCATTGCGACATACTCTGGACAGAAAACCAGAAATGAAGGAACACTTTCATGACTTCATGCAGAAGATTTTCGACAGTGCTCAAGCTGAAAAAGCACCACCATTGAAGGAAAGAGAGGATTTACCAATATTTGGTGTATATCATCCTCAGAAACCAGGGCAGTATTTGACTCTCTTAATGGTCTCCTCCTCAGTGGACCTGACCTGAATAATACACTCCTTGGAGTCCTAATCCGATTTAGAAGAGAACACGTTGCAGCAGCAGCAGACATACAACAAATGTTCTATTGCTTCCTTGTTCGTGAAGATCATCGAAACTACCTGAGGTTCCTATGGTATGAAGACAATGACTTCAACAAAGATATCACAGATTACCGAATGAAGGTGCATGTGTTTGGAAACAGACCCTCTACAGCTGTAGCCATCTATTTCCTTAGGCGAGCCGCTCAGGAGGGTGAAGACCAGCATGGCACAGATGCAAAACAGTTTGTCCTGAGAAATTTCTATGTAGATGACGGACTTACTTCATTTTCCAGTGATCAAGAAGCCATAAACACCCTAAAAAGAACAAAATAAATGTTAGCTGAGTCTAACGTGAGATTGCACAAAAAAGCCAACAACAGCAGCAAAGTTATGGAAGCGTTTCCTCAAGAGGATCGTGCAAAGGATCTCAAAGACTTGGATCTAGGAGTAGATCCACTCCCTCTTCAGAGAAGCTTGGGGCTCATTTGGAATCTGAAAACAGATAGCTTCAAATTTCATGTATCCAAATAAAGGAAGCCTTTCACAAGAAGAGGAATCTTGTCCACTGTCAACAGTCTGTATGACCCTTTAGGATTCGTAGCGCCTATCACTATGCATGGCAAAGCTCTTATGAGAGAACTCACTACTGAACAAATGGGACACGCTTCTTCCTTAAGAGAAAGAAATACAGTGGAAGTTGTGGAAAGATTCACTGAAGGAACTTGAACAGCTCAATATTTAAAGGTCCTGTGTCCCTGTCTCTTTCTCTATCACACAGCGGAGAGAACTGTGTGTTTTCTCAGATGCATCCACTATGGCCATAGCAGCTGTAGCCTACCTCAGAGTGGTCAACATCAAAGGACAGAGTCATGCTGGGTTCATCATGGGAAAATCCAAACTTGCTCCACGTCCTGCTCACACTGTTCCACCCTTAGAGCTTTGTGCTGCAGTCTTAGCAGTTGAGATGGCGGACCTGATCATCGACGAAGTGGACATTGAACTTCATGCAGTGAAGTTTTACACAGACAGTAAGATTGTGCTGGGGTATAGTAATAATTCTTCCAGAAGATTCTATGTGTATGTGTCAAACAGAGTGACACGCATTAGAAAGTCCACACGTCCAGAACAGTGGCACTACATCAGTACTGACCAAAATCTAGCAGACCATGGAACTAGATTTGTGTCAACGGATGTCCTAACAGACACCAACTGGTTCTCATGTCCAGCTTTTCTGACAAGAACAGAGACAGAATAAACTATGAAAGCAGAACACGTTGATCTTGTGGAACCTGATAACGACATAGAAGTACGGCCATTAGTTACAGCTTTTACTACTAAAACTACTGGAGGCAATCTCGGCTCACACAGATTTGAACGATTCTCCAGCTGGAAGTCGCTCACTCGAGCAATATCAAAGCTCATACATCTAGCCAAATCCTTCTCTAGGATTACAGATGCTAACAGATATAACAGCAGCCATCTTGTACAGGCCAAAGCTATCATCATCAGATGTGTACAGCAAGAAGCCTTTAAGAAAGAAATCAAGGGCCTCATCAAAGGAGAAGAGGTGGCCAAACACAGTCCACTGAAGAAGCTGAACCCTATCTTTGATGAAGATGGATTGATGAGAATTGGGGGTCATATGCCAGCAGTTAATATGACAATGGATGAGAAACACCCCTTTATCATTCCCAAGACTCATCATATTTCCACTCTGTTGGTAAGATATTATCACGAGCAAGGCACAGTCCGGTTAGCTGGATTGTGCATTATAGGGAGTAAGCGACTGGTTTCCAGTGTAATCCATAGGTGTGTGACCTGCAGAAAACTCAGAGGAAAATGTGAAGAACAAAAGATGTCAAACTTGCCTGCAGATAGACTAGCTTCATACCCACCATTTACCTATGTTGGATTGGATGTTTTTGGACCTTGGAACATCTCATCTCGCCGGACTACAGGAGCCAGTGCAGAGAGTAAACGTTGGGCTGTCCTGTTCTCCTGCATGACGACAAGATCGGTACACATTGAAGTGATTGAGTCTATGTCTACCTCAAGCTTCATTAATGCTTTGAGAAAATTCTTTGAGAAAATATCTTCAATATCAAGGATGTACTTGGATCTTCAATCCGCCTCATGCATCGCGTATGGGAGGAGCTTGGGAAAGCATGATTGGAATCGCTTGTCGCATTCTAGATGCTATGTTTCTGAAAGCTGGGTCTGTCCATCTCACTCACGAAGTCCTCACCACACTTATGGCTGAAGACATGGCAATCATTGCTATAGTTCCAGTGTCTTCAGATCCGAACCTGCCAACAGTCTTAACACCTGCAATGCTTCTTACTCAAAAGGTTGAAACAATAACAGCTCCCCTCTACAAAGACCTCTACAACAGGCAATGGAAACAAGTTCAGAGCCTTGCAGACATATTCTGGAGACGATGGAGACAAGAATACCTGGTAACCCTTCAGCCGCACAGAAAGTGGCAAGTTGACAAACCTGACTTGCAAGTCGGGGATGCTGTGTTACTAAAAGACTCTCAGGTCCACCTGTTGGACTCATTGTCCAAGTTATATCTAGTAGTGACAACAAGGTCAGAAAGGATGAAGTTAAAGTCATGAGACAAGGCATCCCAAAAGTGTACTTAAGATCTGTCTCTGAAGTCGTCTTACTCTTAAAAAGAGAAACATAGTGTCATAAGTTTATCATGCCAGACGGGGAGTATTCTGACATCTGTATACATGCCTATGCTTAGTATATATAAAGTTGGTACCTTACACTGCCACCTAGTGGTGAACTTTGGCCATGTTTCTGTCAACTTCCTGTTCCAGGTTATTTCACTGTAAGCAAGTCTGAGAAGAAGACAGAACAGTTATGAGATCTCCCTTTTTCTTACACACAGGCCTTGGAAATATAAGTCTGTAAGTCTGTAAGTAATTGTTACAGACTAAATGCATTAGTATATACTTTCACTGATTTAAGTACGGTTTCATGTTGGTATATATTATTTTCATGCTAGCTAGGCCTTTGTTTTCTGTCATGTATGCCTGTCACTTGTATGGATTGTAGTATGAGAATGTGTACAAACAATGTTCTAATATAGGTTCCTAATTCTGTATATTTTGCAGTTTTACAAAATAAAATAAAAAAGTAAAGGTAAAGTCAGTAAGAGTCCAAACAGTACAATTGCTTCCTGAGTTTTCACTGTGACCAACATAACAGGTGTTCTCTATCATAATTTTAGACGTGTTCCATTTAAATAACAGTAAATTTAAAAAGGAAGCTTGTAATGATATAATCCATGTCTCTATGTTTGACATTTGAGAGTTATATTTAATTTAGGATAGATAGAATTGGTTGAAATGTCCCTTGGAATATTAAGGTTCATTGTTCACTTTATTTATAGTCATGGATCACAGAAAAAATACAGTCACTCTCCCTCACTATCATTCTCTCTCTCTCTCCCTCTCTCTCTATCTCTCTTTCTCTCTCTCATGCTCTCTAAATGTTTCCATAACTTCTCTGCCATTATGAGTTGCGGTGGTAGTAGTTGGTTGTGAGGCATCTATTGGCGTCTTCTAGCATAAGGGGATCTAGAATCCTAGGATCTAGCATCTTTCTCCACTGAGCCTTGGTAATCAATCTCAAGGGTTGACTGTAGTTTATCCATGATCTTATGTCTCATCTGAGCTCTGTGATGGCAGTGGTGGTATTGAAGTTTTGGCTTCTGGTGTCAGCAGCATGGTTTGTTGTTCTTCTGGGTCTCCTTGCATCTCTGGGACTCACGTCTGGGTTGTAGTGTTGCAGTGGGCCAGTCACAAGTTGTGAGAGTATATTCCTCTTCACTATGTTGAAACATTGAGTTTCTAGCCTCTACTCTCTTCGAAAAAACAAACTCAACTATCTTCAATTTGCCAGACAATGCTGGAACTTCAAGTGGGATTGAGTTCTATGGTTAGATAAAACCAAACTAGAGCTCTTTGGCATTAAACACCAGAGGTGGGTTTGGTGCACACAGAGTGATAGCAATTTGAAAATGTACCACATGCCAACAGTTAAATATGGTGTTGGCTCTTTAATTTCTTTAATGTTTTGGGGCTGTTTTTCTGTCAGAGGACATGAATATGTTTTAGGATACATGGCATCATGTATCAAACAGACACCTGACTCCCTCTGCCAGAAAGGTTAAAATGGGCTGTGGTTGGATCTTCTAGCAGGACAATGATCCAAAATATCAAAAATAAAAATCAACATAAAAATGGTTTACTGACCACACAATCATGGTCCTACCATGACCATCACAGTTCCCTGACTTGAACCCCATAGAAAACCTGTGGGTCAACTGTAGAGGAGAGTCCACCAGCATCAACCTCAAAATTTAAAGGATATGGAGATATTTTGTATAGAAGAATCGTCTCAGATCCCTTGCCATGTATTCTCCAACCTCATCGCACATTATAGGAAAAGACTCTGAGCTCTTGGTAAAGGAAGGTAGCGCAAACTACTGACTAAAAAGGTTCCAATAATTGTGCCACACGTATATTTCACAATTTTGAAAAACAATTTTAGATAAGCTTTTGTTGTGTTTGCAATTGTTTGATGTCCATGAGAGGAGAGTATTTTTGTGTATTTTTTAACAAAAGATCAAAGGGTTTAACAATAAAGCCAATTTTTCACATATTTAACAAGGGTGCCAATATTAGTGGAGGTCACTATATATATAACATACTAAATAATACCTTTAATGTATTAATTCAAAAGTGAATAAAATAAATACAGGTCCCTTTAATTAAAAAAATATGTAACATCGACAATGGAAACAATGGTGACCCACAAAATGTATTGTACAGAAATGAAATAATTACTGTACAATTGCATTTGGTTGAAGAGGTATAGGAAAGCTCACTGCCTCCACTTTGTTAAATGGTTTACTAATAAGCATCAGATGTTTATTCTGACACGCATTCTGTCCTTCTTTAGAAAAGTACAATAAACAACCAAAATTTGAAATGAGAAAACAAGCAATATGGTACGACCAGGTCAATAGAAGTTTTGAACGTTTTGTTCATTCAGCAAATATGGATTTTTCTGTACATTTCTTCCAGTGTCACAATAATGTTAATCTCTATACTTGTTACAGTAAATAGGATTTTGTCTGAATGTGCTGTTACTACATTTGATATGATGGATGGCTGAGAATCATGAGATGAGCAATCCACTGCATCTGCAGTACCAATTCATAATGATGTAATGATAATGATGAATTCATGCGGTCTCTTCCTGTTTCAAGTCTTGTATGACGCTCTGGTCACATTCCAACAGGTGACTGATAATTTATAGACCACATGTATACAGTGTGCTACAGCATACCGGGATGATATTATGATCCATACCACAACCTGGAAAACACACCCTCCTAAGGTTCAGACAGTAATTGATTCCCTCTGGGAATCTTACTGCTAACCCTGTCAAACATAATATGCTTAATGGAAGCCAAATCCTTAGGTTATACAATTGGCAGGGACTTGGTCAAAACAGAGATAACCAAGGTAGAAGAACTAGAAAACTGGCCATGTCCAGTGTTCAAGAAACAGGTCAGGGCATTTTCAGTTTCATTTACAGATTTATTTCATCAATTGCAAGCCTTCTAACTGACTTTACCAAAGGTAAGGGGACCTGTTATGGTGAAATGCGTTGCCAAGGCAGAAAACATAAAGTTGCTTTCTGTGCTCAATCTATACTTGCTATACCAGATGTTGTAAAAAGAGGTTATTGTGCGCATGGATGCATTTTCCTCATGGGAGGCAATACGCATTTTTATACACGATAATATCTCACTGGCCCCTGAAACAGCTAAAATGGCATTGAACACTGTTGCTAAATGTATTGTCTACAGTTATTCCTAAATGTTTCTAATTTAATGATTAACATAACAAACATTTTAGGTATCATTTTTAGAATGCTCATTATTCTCAGCTTTTTCTTCTAAATTTTCTAAACAGTTTCTTGCTTGTTTGTTGCTGTTTCTTTATCTGTGTACATGTCTTGCTGGGATTTAACAGGCATTGATCTACTGCACCACGATGAAGCCAATTTCTGACTTTGAGCGATCTCTGTGTGAGGCAGAAAAACAATCTTTCATGATTCACAAACAAGTCCATGCATGTGTCTTAATTTCCTTTTTTTCAAATTTCACAAATGGCAAGTTATACATCCCTTTTCCACTATCCAATTTTCATTTCTGTCTGTTTTTATTATCTTATTTGTGGCTGTATCAGATTCCCTCTTCTGTCTGTGACCTCCATGACATTCCTTTTCTAAAAATGGACTTTAGAAAAGTAGAGCATTGGTGAGACAGACAAGACCATCTCAGGTGGGAAGTACAAACTAGGCGTTTCTAACCAACATTTAGGACATGGGTTTATTAGGGACTAGTTTGTGCTATAATATACTTTTGTATTCAATTTAATCAGGTTTCAGTTGGTAATACTGAAAGCATTGTATGGTGGAATACTTGAGTTGGTTTGTAGTATGTTGTTTGGGGTTTATTTACCTAATGGGAACATTTATAGCAGAAACTGATACATTTATGTTTTTTTTTAATATGCCAGTTCAGGCAATTTAGGAATACAACAAAATTACATAAACATCCAACCATTGAACTGATGATCGCTAATTTGAGGAACAACAATACCGGTCTTTCTTCCGTGCACAGTTAGCTGGACATGATTTGACATTTTCTGCAACTTCTGAAAGTGCCACCTTTGTGGTAGTTAAGCTCTGTACTCCTTCAGCATATATTTTTTTTACTTGCTCCCTAACCTGCCCTGATTTTAACTACTAAGGTTTAAGTTTGTATGTTTTACTTGCAATTAAACACCCTGCCACATGGGTGTGTAGACAAGAAAGACTTTAAGTGAATTGACATGATAACTGGTTATGTGTTTAGAGGTTTCCTGTTCATATAGTGGTTTAGGCAGGACTAGATAGTGGATATCAAGCATGTTGTTTGTCAAGTATGTTTTGGGCTGCTTTATTATTGGGCAGTTTGGCTGGATTTGATCATAGGGCTGAGTGTTGTCTGGCCTGCCAAGGAATTAATACAGAATGGCAAACTTCTTATTATTATAGTCGCAGCTGGAATTAGAGTAAAATGTGAAAAATGTATTAGCAGAAAGATAAACTCTTCCATAGTTGTAAACTACTCCACAGGTGTTTTTTTTTGCTTTTTGACAGAAAAGTTAGCTGTTCTTTGTAATTGTGAAATATCTATGTAATTTAAGATGTGATTCATTAATACAAGTAAAACATCTTAAAATATGACAGCATATAAAAAAGGATTTATTCAAAAAAGCACATTTTCAGATGTGATGCAAAGTACACCTTTATGTCCGCAAGTATAGCTTATATAACCTTACTTACCTCTCTCCAATACCTTTGGCTCAGCAGCATTTCTATCTATGAGCTATTAAAGATTAAATAATGGGGGGCAAGGTTTCTCTGTAAAAACACTCTAAAGTACAATAGGGAAAATAAAAACAATAAAGTTTTACATTCTCTCTGAGCATCTAAGGATAACTCCTAATAGAATTTCCTCACCCCCTCCAAAACGAAAAATAAACACAAACAACTATGATCCAAGTTCGCTCTAGGACTATACAATTACAAATCTCCCTCCTTCTTCACCCACTAACCATATGCAAACAGATATACTAACATCAAATATTAACACACAGTAGCTCACATACTCATACTTAAGCATTTACCTCACATAGTTCCTCCCCATTACCTCACTTGCCCTGTCATCATCACTGCTCGCACTTTTGCTGTGCTGTGCTGTTGCTGCCTTACCAATGGATAAGTTCTATCATTATATACTGAAGCAGACATTGATGGTGGTACAGCATAAATCCTATCACTATATACTGAGACAGACATTACAATGGAACAGCATTACAACTATCACTATACACTGAGCCAGACATTGACAGTGCTACAGCATAACTGCTATCATTATATACTGAGACTAGGGTGACCACATCAGCCATGTTTTCCAGGACACAACTAAATTTTATATATTGCTGGCCAGACCAGATAAAGTGCTGCCCTGCAATATGGAGGATGTATAACCGACTAATTGGTTACCTTCCATGAATCTATACTGTAAAGCAGCACTTTACCTGTGCTGGTCATCAATATGAAAAACTTATACATGTTCTGCAAAACATGGTGGATGTGGTCACCCTAACTGAGTCAGACATTGACAGTGGTTTATAGTGATAGGAGTAATGCTGTACCATCGTCAATTAGATTGTAAGCTCACAAAAGCAGGGCCCTATCCTTTTTTTGTCAGCTTTTTATGTGATTTTTTATTTTACTGACCGAATGTAACAGCGCTATGGAATCTGCCTATAATAGAAACATTTTATTGAAGATAATCCAGTTTATACTGGACTGTTGAGAGCATTGTTCAATGCCAATAGAAAGGAAATGTACCTTTTTGTACATGTTTTGTCCATGCAATACCCTTATTATTATACTGACTTCTCTTTAAAATCCATTTACTTTGTTCTAACATTGTAAAATAATCAAACATACTTTTTGTAGATAATGCTCCACCGAAGTTTTAAAAAGTATATCTATACCAAAGATGCAGGTAATTTGTGGGTTAAACACTACAGTATGAATCACTCAAGTGAAATGGTAGAATTGGCTAACAGCATGTAGGAGTTCTGCGTGGAAAATTCAATGTAGGAGTACCACGGTACAGGAGAATAATAACTATATTACGATTCATCTTTTCACATGCTATGACACACATGTCCTATAAATGCACTGAAACTTGTTAATCATTGTTGAGCAAAGAAAGAATAATGTTTTCATCTGTCATTATAGGTCCTCCACACTTCACATGAATGTTAAAAGCTGTGCTTAACATCTGAAGATGTGTTTTAATACATTGCTTATCTGTGCCTTCCTACAGAAATTTGAAATAGGTGATGCCTTTTGGTATTGTATGGAGAGCTATACTGGGTGCCCACATTATTTCCTAAATCTCAATCTAAGCATACTATTCCAGCTTTATTGAGGTGAGTAAATGATGTGTTTACCTATGGTGCTGCCTAGATCTAACCCATGGCAGAACCACCAGCCCCACTCCACATCGCCATCCTTACTGCTGAGCAGATGCTGAAGTTGATGGCAGAGGAGTCCACTTCCGGGGACCAATAGAGTCGCTCGTACAGACTTTTAAAATCCTGGTGCCACAACTTGGCTCCAAGAGTTAAAGGTCTGTATGAACAACCAATATAGTCGCTCATAAAGACCTTTAACTTTTGGAGCGGGCCCAGTCCAAGTTGCGCCGTCAGGAGTTAAAGGGCTGTGTGAGTGAGCCTATAGGTCGCCTGCAGGGGCCCCTGCAGGCGACCAATAGACTTTTAAAATCCTGGTGCCAAAACTTGGCTCCAAGAGTCAAAGGTCCTGACAGCGAACCTACGGATTTCCGTTCCCGTTATCTACGCAGCATCGCAGGAGTTAACGAGAGTGGAAATCCGTAGGTTCGCCAATTGGTTGATGCCAGAATAGGCTCCTGCAGGCAACCAATAGTTCGCGAACCTATGGATTTCCGCTCCTGTTAGCCCATGGGATGCTACGTAGATAAGGTAGGTTAGATGGGGAAGGGACCAGGGAGATTAGTAAATGAAGATGAACACGAAGATTCTTCGTGTTTTGTGTCTTCGTATACATTTGCTGTTCGCTGTTCTGGCAGAACAAGAAAAATACACCTGCGTGTTTTCATGTTCGCCCGAATACGAATGCTCAAGTGTACTGGTAACTGTAGATTAGGCTTGATACTGGGGGCTACAATAAGTCTTTAGTACAAACACTAACTTTTGTTGACTGCATCAACAATAATATTCAGCAGCCGTATTGGAAATTACCGTCCTTGCCGGCGTATAACACGCACCGGCGTATAACACGCACCCTCACCAGGACCGGAAGTGAGGGAGACGCGGCTGCAAATCATGCAGCTGTAGGATTTATCGGCGTATAACACGCAGGTAGGATTTCAGCTTCTTATTATGGTTTAAAAAGTGCGTGTTATACGCCGATAAATACGGTACCAATAATTTCATAAAATACCACATATTTTTATGTGAGGGATTTTTTAAGCTACTGTTGTGTGAATTTTTTTTGTAATGATTTTAATAAATATTTATCAATGAACATTAAGAAATGCGTCCCTCGTATATAACACAGGTTAGAACAATGCATTTAAAATACATCTAGCTCCAATGTTAGATCACTTTGGTATATATGTTATCTATGTCTATGTATATGTATACATGTATATATTAATAAGTGTCTGGGCAAGAAAACACCAGGAGAAGTGTAAAACCGTCAGCAATATTTCAAAATTAAAAATAATTTGAACCACACATACCTCTGCCTTCAGGGAGAGGTCTCAGCCACCTTTGAAAGCCACAGGACGTCCTGCTTATGACTCTCATCTTATCACTTTTCGATTGCATAAACCATGAATCATCAAAAAAGGAAGGGATCATTTTTAAGAGGTAAATGTAATCTGCTTTTTAAATGAAATAAAGGGTAAAAACCCATAAAATAGCTACAGTCATATATTACACATATATTTTCTGAAACTGGCTAAAACTCCATATTCTCTGTCTGTCCTCTACTTCTGGTGATATATACATATATACACAGATATAGAACATTTTCCAATTAAAAATGGAACTGAATTGTTAGTTTAAAGCACAACATAGTCATGCAAACAGAAATGTGACAGTTAACAGATAAGTACTGTTATTGTACATGAAAATATGTATTTCAAAGGTTTGTGGTATAGAAAATAATAATACACAGAGAAACACACATTTTATCTTACATATATATCTGCAAACACAATCAAATCTCCCTTTCCCAGATATTACGCAGGACTTGCATTCCTTGATTTGGCAAGTATTGATGCTGCTATTTTGACATAATATTTTGTCATTTTGTACTGGTAACATGATTGTGGTCAGGGATGCGAAATTGTAAGGTTTAATTGTAGCACAGAGTGGTATTTGAGTGCTGATTAATATAGGTATAGCTGATTTCTACATTTTTCTTTTTCCTTTAATAAAAATCTTTGTAGTGAGCATTCAGCAAATGAGACATTTCATTTATTTATTTTTATTTATGTTTATAAATGCTTTTGTTTATCCATTGTATCACACAAAATTAGCCTAGGAACCTGTTTACAAATGTTTATGATGTGAAGTTCATGTAAATAACAGTCCTTATGAGATATTTATCATCATGCTTTAAACCAGACTTGTGCATTCGTCTTCTGGTGAACATGAAAACGAACATGAAGAGTGCGTTTTCGTGTTCGTTCCGAAGACACGAAGAAGAGAAGACAGCGGAGGTAGGCGAAGCTGGTCCAATTCAATTTTTGAAAAAACCCATAATAATTTATAACAGTTATACTTTCTTATAACTACAAAGCAGTTAGTCTCAATGTTTTTTCATTGTATGAAACTTTTTTAGAATCATCTTCATTACTAAAATCACATTCAGAATCACTCTGTATGGCTAATTCTTCCTTATAATAGCGACATCTAGTGGTCTAGGAAATCCAACATTGAACCACAAGCTGTAAATTATTTTTTTCCGTTACCGTCAACTAGTAACTCCAACATTGGATCACAAGTGGTAAACTATTTTGTTGGATATATTCCGACATAGGACCGCAAAGAGTTGAGATGCTTGAGCACACAGATGGCACTCTTAAACTGTTTGTGAACATATATGGCAGAGATAAGCTGTTTGGGGACAAAGTTGGCAAAATTAAGCTGTTCGGGCAACATGGATGTCACTATTAAGCTATTTAGGCACAAAGATGTCAGATAAGCTGTTGGGACACAAAGATGTCAGAGGCAAACTGTTTGGGGACAAAGATAGTACTGTTAAACTGTTTGGGCAAAATAATTTGAAGTAATTGTTTTCTGTATGAATTTAGTCCCATTTTTCTTTACAACGTTGCTTCGGTTCATTGGCGTTTGCAGGCATTTGTTAATGTACAGCTCTCTTAAGGTTCTGCCTCAGGATTTTAATCGGGTTGAGGTCTGGACTTTGACTGGGGCATTGCAACACCTTGATTTTATTTTTTAGCCATTCTGTTGTGGACTTGTGGTGTGCTTGGGATCATTGTCCTGTTGCATGACACAATTTTGCCAAGCTATAGCTGTCAGGCAAATGGCCTAACATTTGATTCTAGAACACTAGGACTCAATGACTGCAAGGTTCCCAGTTCTTGTGGTTGCAAAACAAGCCCAAATCATCATCCTTCCACTACTGTGCTTGACAGTTGGCATGAGGTATTTGTGCTGATATGCTGTGTTTGGTTTTCACCAAACATGATGCTGTGCATTATGGCCAGACATTTCCACTTTAATCTCATCTGTCCAGAACTCATGTGGTTTGTTCAGATGCAACTTTCCAAACCTGAGCCGTGCTGTCATGTTCTTTTTAGCGAGAAGAAGCTTTCTTCTGGTAACCTTTACAAACAAACCATACTTGTTTAGTCTTTGTCTCATTGTACTGAACTTTAACATTTAACATGCGAACAAAGGACCATAGAGTCTGTTTTTTTTTGCAATTTCTCTGAACATCTGACCATGGGGTGAATTTGCTGGGGTGTCCACTCTGGGAAGATTGGCAACTGTCTTCCACTTTTGAATAATCTTTCTCACTATAGAATGATGGACTTCAAATTATTTGGAAATGGCCTTATAACCCTTCCCAGATTGATGGGCTGCAATAATTGCTTCTCTATGATCATTGCACCTGAGAGTGTCTGCATCTTACCTATGGAAGCAGTGAAGGTGTACCTAGTTTTTCACACATGGCTTCTCCATTTTGGTTTGCTGAATAAATGACCTGGGGAAATATGTCATGTGAGGTTATACTTGCCTTATTTCAGACCTGCTAAGGAACAGATGATTGATATTATGCCCTGATATGTAAAACCATAAAATCCAAAGAGGGTATATTTTCTTTTTCATAGTAAGTGTTGTATTTTCATTGGATGCTGTCCTATGTATGACCTAGGTAGAATAATTCAATAAATTATGTCATGGCCACTGTCCTCTCTGCCTCAGAAGAATGCAGACTATAGGTTAAGGTTACTAGGTTAACGAGCCAGATAGCTATATGCTAGAGGCATTCTAATCTTCATTTTAATAGTCCATTGATACATATGGAACTATCACTACACGAAAAGTTGTTTACTTTTTAAAAATGTGCCTATATTTTATTTTTTGATTGATTAAACCAAGCAGGATAAAGTAAAATGTTTTATTGGTACTCAAATTTTTCCATTTCAGATGTTTTTCTTTTGCTCTCATATTAGCATGCCCTCTACCAATTGGTACCACTCTCTCCTCACCCTTCACAACAATTGAATCTAAATAATGGGTCAATAGCTAATCTGCTGCATCTCTTTTTTTCTCCGTAGAGCCATGCATCAGTGCGTGTTAGTGAAAGAAGTCCATTATGAATCAGCATCATCAATGAGAAAGTATGCTATACCTTTCTAAGATACTAACAAAAGGCACCCCAGTGAATTAAAACACTTTAGAGAAATCTATGATGAACAGTTCTAGTAGAGAGTGGTTAAATTGTAAATATTTGCAGCAACATTCCTTTGGTTGCTATGGTATTTGCATCACCATCTCTATAAAAAAATATAGCTTGATGTTGACTGCTTTTTTTTATATCATGACTACTGTTTCAATAAATATGTGATAAAACTATGGAAAAAATCATCTCACATTCACACATAAATATTTGTATCAAGATTTACACACGTGGGTATTCACAATAAATCTGTATGGCACACTTTTTTTTCAGATTTCTTGTATACTAGTAAAAGGTAAAAATATGTAACCAAAAACCACATACTCTTCCCACTACAAATACTTTAATATGCATTTTTAATTGGTGGGGCTGTTTGGTACGTTGGAGTCTTAGCTTATGAGTTGAGATTAATTGACCGGAACTGTTGGTGCTTGTTGAGTCATTTAAGGCCCAATTGATGCTCCTTCTGCAGATCCTTGTATTTCCTATGCACGTAAGTATAAGTAGACCTGCAGAGTTGTTCATGTGCCAAATGCATTAAAGGCCTTGATGTAAACTGTGCCATATACATTGACTTTGCAAACACTTCAGAGACGCTGTAACAAGAGAATGGCAGTTTACTTAAAGCAGTAAAAATGGTTGTACAGTAAGTACAATAAAGATGTGGAATTCACTACCCATAGAGGATGTGCTATCAAATTTGATCAAATTAGATTGATTGTGGGAGGAATAAGAAGACATCTTTATAATGACGAGCCTGTTTGTCTCCACACACATGTAAGTGCATTACTGTAGAGCACTATAAAGCTGAAATCTTACAGTATTATGCTATGAATATTTTTTGTTCTCTCTTTTTATATTCATATTAATTGGAATTTTGGAAGCCAGACTGCATCATCATAACGTATTATTTAAGGTTGTAATCTGTCTCAACTATTCTCTGGTGGATTGCACTAATCAACACGTTTGCTTTTATGTGTAATACCGTAATTAGTATTACTTTTTTGGAGGAAGCATATTCTCTTGGCCAGCATAGATTGCTTTTCCTAAACACTAATTTTCCTTAAAAATATCCCCTTGACTTCTCCATTAGGAAGATTAAAATGCTCTCCTCGTACATCACTTCTATTAAAATGTATAATCTGTCATTCCTGTCTGGTTATCTTTATCTGAGGAAACTACCTTTCATAATCTGAGAAAATATGAAGCAATCTTGGCAATTTTGTTGCCTAGATTATTCTTTTTACAGAACAAGGGTATTTTTTGCTCTGGTGTGATTTGTTGAAGTTTGACACAATTTGACAAACGTTATAATTATGTATCCCAAAAGGTTCATTAGGTAAATACAGAGCAATTGATGTCAGGTATTAACTCTCATGGGTCTAGGTTGGGAGCTGCCCAAGGTGGTGCTTTTACCGCCCCTCACATCCTACTTTTGCAGTCGTAATCACCTGTACTTGTCATTTTTATGGACCAAACCTTTACTTAGATGTTTTAAGCATGCTTTTTCCAAAATGCTTCAGAAGGGTTGGAAACTTGGTGAAACTAGTCACTGTTCGTTATTTTCGGGCTGAACAACGAAAATGCACCCTTTCTGTTTGTTTTCATGTTTGCCCGAATATGAGTGCACAAGCCTAGCTATTACAAATGAAAACGTTACCAAATATATATTATCATTAGACTAGAGGTTATCCCTTTCAGAGAAGGGATAGCCAAAGATTATTTTTTTTTCGGTTTCTTCCATTTCTTCCTCAAAGAGTTAGGGGTTATTTCTTTTTAATATTATCACATTATAGTCGCCCTTAACACATTTATATAAAGAGTGGTTACATGAAGCAATTTAGTTTTCAGATATAGCACAGATTAGTAGTTGCTAGGAAACCCTTCCTTTGAACACAAACACATGCTCTGATTTTCTTATATAATATGAATGAGGGGGAAATGACAATATAATTATGACACAAATATTGAAAGCAGATGTTGAGGCATTCTGCTTGCAGTTCACTCCCTGTGCGCTGGATTTTAGTTGACAGTCTGGAATTCAATGATGGCTGGACGGATGTTGTCTTTTCCTACTGCTTTAGAGGAAGCAAGTGCTTCAGAGTCCAGAGTTATAATTGACATTAGCGGTACTTCAGATGGACTGCTGCAACTATTCTAGGCTACTTATTCTTTTGCAGCATTAATACTTGTTAATCTGTGCCTAGTATTTTCCCCTAAGAGTTTGTGTAATTAGTAGTTCAGTCTGAACCACACAGAAAGCTTAGCAGCGTCTAATTTTCTAGCTCTATTTGACTTTTGACTTTTTTTATTTACTTTGAGATAGGGTTTTGGGTGTTACAGCTAAGTTCCAGCAGTCAAGGCATTTGCAGGTTCAACTGATAGGAAATCATTATAGGCAGAAAACCTACTCTCACAAAGTATCCCAGGGGTCTAGTTAGACTTTGTAGGTAATACCTGGCACTCAAATGTGTGCTGCTAGTTTGTCTACATTCCTTAGTTGATCTTTATTTTCCATCTCTAGTTAATAGTCATTATAAATAAGAATCATCAAATAGCTGAGCACTGAGCACTTTGATTTTAAGTTGTTCGGCAAAATATTTCCATTTGTGCACCTTATCGCTTTGAGGAAGAGGCTAGACAATGTTTTTTTTACAGAACAAGAAGAAATTTAAGAAAAAGTTAAAGGGCAACTTCACATGCACTCACCAAATTTGGGAAATTATGGCTCATAGTTTAACACTCGGGACCCTAGCTTTCTAAATGTAATTGTTTCTAAACAAGTAACTAAATTTAGCATGGGTGTTATGCCAATGTATGCCATAACTAATTTTGTGTTTCTCAACATAAAATCTATCCATCCATCTATCTACCTATCTATATACGCTGTTATAATACTAAAGTAGCACCATCTAGTGGGAAAGTACACAATTTGCATTGGCTTAACAATGTGTCAACTTGTAAGAACAAATTATGAATTTTCTTTAATATGCTATGCTATACTCTAATTTTCGTTAAAATCATTGCAAGTTAGGATTTACACCTGTGATATACACATGCAATATACAGTATACTCTTACTGATCAAGATTGAGTAGAACATTAAGTGTGAATTAAATACATGAAACACCTCATGCGATGTGCATTATGCTCTTAAAACCAAGCAATTATGATGGTAACATAAAGGATATACTCACTATCCCTTTATTAGGTATAAATAGCAGGAAGTATATATCCCTGCATTATAGACATCAATAGTGAAAAGATAGGCTATTTACATAGCAATATAGTACTAGCAATTTGTCAAAGTAGAACCTAATTATCAAAGTCCAAGCAAATAAGTTTACTTTAAAAAGCTGAGGCATCTGGTCCATATTAAGAACATACTTGCACGGCATGTCTTTCTAACAACTTAACCTGAAATTGCATATAATTACATATATAAAACTGGAGTATTAGGTTTCAAGCCAGCAATTTTCTTCAAATGAAAAATAACTCAGTGTGATGTGAGCACTAATCAAATGACAAGTCAAGCATTATAAGCACTATAACTGCCATATGTTTTAAGGAACATTGTCACACATCTAATACCTAGGTGTTACAATAATACATATCTGAAAAAGTGAATTGTACCAAGATCATTCAGTCAAGTAAGGAAATAACAGGAAGATGGTGAATAACAGAGCAGAGGAAACCAACCAAAGTGGGATTGAATGCAAACCTTCCCTAGTGCCCTCCTCATAGAGGGAGAGAAAAATCATCCATGTAGAGACAATGTTCCAACCATTGATGATGTCATATTCAAAAAATCTGCACATTTTGCCATCACAACTAACATGCACATTTGGGTCTAATTATTATGAAGTAAATTGTCACATTAAGAGTTCAGTTGCCCAAACTTGACTGGGGTTGCATGCCCTGAAATGGTAACACTCACTTGCGACTTTCCTAGTATAGCGGACATGGCCACCATCAGGGGGTATAACTATTACAGTTGTAAGGAACTGAACGCAGCTGTCCTGGGGGGCTGTTTGTTTTTTCCCAAGAAAAACAAAAGCTTAGTGACAATACTAATGGAATATCCACACTGCCAGAGGCATTTTGGAAATCTCCAGTGATGCCTAGATAACAATTGTAAGCTGGGATCAGACATGATCTCGTGGATTTGATCCAAGAGAGCCACCGATGTGATTGGACAAGCTGCAAACCAGGAGTCCATTATAAAAACAGCTTATTACAATTTGTAATGAGACTCTAGGGTCATCTTTGTCCCAAACCAGCTTGTCAGTGCTCCCAAACAGCTTGTCTGTGTCATCTTTGCTACCAAACTGCTTGTCAGAGCCATCAAACAGCCTTCTTTTGCCACCCTCCCACTGGAAAAGATGAATAGAAGAGAAAATACTGGTGGTAGGGGGCAGACCATTCAATCTGTAGGGCCCAAAATTTTCTGATGGTGGCCCTGATTGTGTGAACTAAAAATCACTCAGGTAAAAACTTGCCATCTGTCAAGCTAATAACTTTGTTATTAATAATATTTTGTTCAAATTAGACTCATACAAAATGAGTATGTATGACAAGAAAGAGCTGACTTCCTCTGTATTAGAACTAAGATTTATGGTTGCGTTTACTGGAACAATGGTGTCTGTACTTTCAAATTCAAAATGAATTGTCGAATTTAAAATGCTTAATCACGTGCATTGTTTTATGCGACGATATGTTATTAATGTTGCCAACATAATATATAAATAGAACTAGATATACTAGATGACTGTCCACTTAAAAAAAATCTCTGATTGCCCAAGAAAATGTGAGATTCATATAGAACTGTAATAATTAACAGCACAAACACTGGTAAAACAGATGTTAAAGATTGTTAAAGTCATTTGGATAATTATTACATTTTTATCTAAATGCCAAGTTAAAATGAAAAACACTACAAGACATTTTCAAAGAACCACATTAAGTGCACTGGCATATCACTCGCTACATATGGAGAGTTATTGACTCTAAACTGTAATATGTTAAGATGCTATTATTTACTTAATTATTACCTGTTTAAAATGGCTTATAACAATACAAAAGCATTGTCATTCTAGAAACTCAAATATAAATCCAAGACCTTTTAACACATCACTAATTTATGTTCCCAATATTATGGACCAAGCACAGTGACGGAGCAGCCAGACAGAGACATTGCGCTCCCTCCAAGGGACTTCAGCATGGCCAGTGAATTAGAAAAGTGGCAGAGTGGGGTAGATAGTGAGAAAGGGGGGAGAGAAAGCTAATAATATGGGACGAAATTAGAGGCAGATTAACTCGAAATAAGGGGGGGGGGGTTGTAAGAATCTTAAGATAAAGAGAAACATAGGGGAGAGATAATGAGGAGGGGGGAAAAAAGTAGCAGTTCCGATGTGTGTAACCTGGGGCAAGTCCTCTGAGTGTAACCTGGGTACCAGGCAAGCCTTGTCAATGCAACCTGGGTGCTGGGTAAGTCCGTGGACTTACACTGTTGCGGGTGTGGTGATGGAAGTTGTGGTACACCACTGCTCCAGGTACTCAAGTATAGTATATATATATATATTATATATATAATATGATATATATATATACGAGTTATACTGTACTACCATCAGGCTCAGTGTGTATTAATATTTACTATTATTTTTTTTAATTTTACATTTTTAATATTATGAATTTCCTTGTTATTTATTTATCTACATTCCTCAAAATAACCTCTATAAAGATATAGTAGGGGGGACAATTTTCTGTTCTTGCCTCGGGTGCAAAAAGAGCTAGCTACAGATTTGTCCTTCTCGCTCAGCGGGTTCTTTAAAGTCAGAGCGCTGGATGTCACTGACACATTTACTCTAATGCTATTTGGGAGGTGGGCAAAATATCACTGACGACCTGTTTGGGCCCAAATTGGGGCAAAGCTTGGCACTCCAAAGAGATCCAGTAGAAAATGATGTGGTTAGAGGGGTTATGTTTGTTAAGGGGAGAAGTTAACAATATTGTCGCATCCATCTAGGGGGCGCCAAAAAGTATTTGCACCCAGGCGTCACAGACCCTAGGCTCGCCCCTGAATGAAGGATAAATTACAATAGACACATACAAATTAATTAACAAGATATTATGATGAATGAATATAAAATATAGTACAACCAAGTGATCCAATCCAGTAAAACAAATAAAAGATAAACTAGACCCAAGAAAGTATCTACCAGGTAAAGGATATTGCAGAAAAGATACAACCCAGGCAGAGAGGGAGATACAAAGGATTCAGTGGTCAGCTGGAAGCTGGAAACTCTGAATGGAAGTATGCCAAAAAAAATTCTGATGACAGGAAAAAAGGTGGCATCGGAAGGAAGGGAGCAGAGAGGAGATAATAAATGAAAGGAAACAGAGTACTGCAAGTTAAATTGGGAGAAATTCACACCCATTAAATTAATCAGTAAATAAATAAGTGAACAATATATTGATAAATTATGTAGGAATAAGATAGCAATATGTAAAATTGGATTAAATGATTCGAATGTGTACTTATCTGCTGTGGAAAATTGAAGAAAAGTCACCTAATTTATAACCTTGCTCTGTCTCTGGTATTTCAAGTTTAAAAAAAAAAACCAAGGGGAAAAAAATAACAGTACTCAGAATTTTCTACAGAGCATTTGTCCTTCTGCTCCTTGCCATCCCTTCTTTGTTAACTGGTGATACTCACACACTTGTTCTTTATTATTGTTTTATGAATACCTTGTAATATCATACTGTCTGTAATAAAAAAAAATCCAATAAAACAACTACATTCTCAGAATGTAGCTTTACAGCCCTTTAATTGCTTTCTTTCTGTATTGATTGATCTTACCCAAGGCATCAAAGGTCAATAAAATAATGAAAGTGCAGTTAAGTGGAGTATCTCTGCAGGGTTTCAATAAACAACTGTTGTTTTAAATCCCTGTCAACATCAACAATGCCATCAGTCTTAAAGAATGCAATGTTGCATGACTTGATTGCAATGTGTTTTATAAAAGTATTTTTGGTTTGTTTCTTTTCTTGAAAAAATGCACCTTTGAATTAATGCGCTTTTACATATGACATTTTCTATTCGGTATATATTTTAGAATTGGGTAGGTTGTTTGGATGCTAGGAACTATATTAAATATCAAAATAAATGAACACTACATACTTAAATGTGCTTACTTGAGTAGCAAGTGAGCAATAGTAACAATTTGTGTAATTGATAATATTTTAAAAGACTTCTTTATAATTCCAAGAGATTAGAAGTTGAACTTCATATGAGATGCTCAGAAAAAGACACTTTTGCAAGATGGAAACAAGATGGAACAACCAAAGCGGATGTTCCTTAACTCCCTAGTGACTATATTACCGCATAAGTACATGAGGGAGAACAATGCTGCAAAAAAAGTGGTACAGGAAAATAGTGATATCAGTAACTACTGGAATTTGTTTTATTGTGATTAAATTACGTTTTACCACTTGGCACCAGAATTGCTCTTTATGTTAACCCCCATCCCAAACTGTATTTGTGTGTGGCCTCTGTAAAGAGGTAGCTAGAGGTTCTAGAAAATAACTATTAAGTAGAAGATAAACACAATGGGCATATTAACTCAATAGGTTTTTTGATCAATGGCATAACTACAGGGTTTGCAGGGGTCCTGCGACCCCTGTGACCACTCATTCAGACAGCTCTTTGTGCCAGTTTAAATTTGTTGAGAAAGGGCCCTTCCAGCCTGGACCGAGCCGGTTCAAGTCGTAAAGGCCCTTTCTGAGCAATGTTGTGACCAGTGTGCAGTGAAACCAAGGTTGCCCACATAGTATGTGAGCAGCACACCGGAAGCTGCAGGAGAGGTAAGGAGGTACAGGCTGAGGGGGTATGTATGTAAGCCTGAATGTTCATGTCTAAGTGTATATGGGCATTAATGTCTATGAATAACTGTATGTGGGCATGAATGTATGTGTTTGTGTGTGAGCATGCATGGGTATGTGTGGGAGCATGCATGTGTAAGTGGTGTGAGATGGAGTGTGTGTTACCTCCTGCGGTTTCTAGTTATGCTCCTGCCTTACATCTAATAAGAACTACAATGAATGAATGGTTTTGAGAGCTGCTATGAAAATGTGTTGGAAAAAGGGCATTTTAAGGATGTGTTTTAAACCATTTATTCATATTTTGTCTTGACTTTTGTTTGCATTTTCTATATGGGGGTAATTTTGTTTCAGTAGTGATACCCACCCCTTGCCTTGAGACATGGACTGAGCCAGAGAACTACCAGAAACACCAGCAGTCAGGAGCAAGGTTTGTGAGTTTAACCCCTGCAGTCCCTATGTACTGGTACCTTCTAAAAAAGTACCCAATAAAGCCTATTAGGACATGTTGGCATATCCTGATGTTCTTGCAGCAGTAGGGACATCTCCTTGCATCGCTGGCTTCCTGCGGACCAATTGTTCATTACGGCTGCCGGTGTGAGGGCGGGTAAACTGTTAATTAAGGAATGCTGGATCACTAGATCACTGCTGATGTCAACAGGAAGGTCATCGGAGGATATGCTATCCCCTTCAGGGTCTGTCTACTCCTGGTCAATCACACACATTGTAATGCCCAATTCAAATCTATGGTGTGCATGGGGGTTGCAGGCAAGAGAGGGAAAAGTAATATGTCTCCCTCTTTCCACAAGTGGAAAAAGTTAAAAAAAAAAGTGTGATTTTCATTTATTTAAAAAACCCACTAAAAATAATAAAATACATTTAAAAAATAAACAAGGTGAGCTTTATGATGTCATACTTATAGGGTACTGAATAAGTGATAGTTTTTTTCACATATGCCCTATTTGTTCTGTAAATTGCGTGGGTACATCAAACATGGAAAAGGAGAATGCTGGTCATGTGGCAAATCTCAGATTTATTAGTGTTGGACTAAGAGCTGCACACTGCAAAAGTGTAAGAGAAGGAGCATGCGGTCCCAAACCTCCAGTAGGCAGCTGTACATTTGTCATTTATTGTTCTCTGACCTTTTAATCTCTAGTCCTTCCTTAGTACCAGAGCGGCCTTAGGTGTTCTGGCGCCCTGTGCGGACTACTCCTCTGGCGCCCCCCCCATCCCAAAAAAGGAATAAAAACTTGTAACAAAACTCCCCTTTCTCACTATCTATCCCCCTGTATCACTATCTACCACCTCTGCCCCTTCTCACTGCCCCCCTCTTCTCACTGATCCCCCTCTGCCCCTTCCCCTTACTTACCTTGTTGAGTCCTGCAGTGGGAGCGGGAGGCGTCCGTCTTCCCGTGGTGCGCGCTTCACAGCTGAACAGCAATCACATTCCTATCATGCCCAGGCATATCCAGATTCCAGGATGTACTCGCAGACTTGGCATGATAGGAGTATGATTGCCCTATCTACCCCTTCTCACTCCCTTCTGCCCTATCTACCCCTTCTCCCTCCCTTCTCCCCTTTCCACCCCTTCTCACTCCGTTCTCCCCATCTACCCCCTTTCCCCTGTCTCACTTCCTTCTCCCTATTT
>VKOC01029327.1:0-25132 GCA_009364415.1 Spea multiplicata
GAGAGGGGCTCCGAGTGGTTTTCGCTTATGAAATTTTCGGTACCCGCTTGGCGCCCCTCTCTCTCCTCTGCGAGCCCTCTAGCTTGGTCTCGGTGCCGGCTTGTAATGCTGAGCGCCGGAAGATGACATCATTCCCGCACTCAGCATTACAAGCTGGCACCAAGACCGGGAAGGGAGACTCTCCGCAGGACTTCTGAAAGGTAAGTACAAGGGGGGGTAGGGTAGATAAAAGGGAGGGAGAGGAAGGGTAGATAATGAAATTTGCATTGAGAAAACGGCAACTCTCTACAGCAGAGGTAGAAGAGCTGGGGCAGCCATTCTGGCACATAACTGTTGGGAGGTAGATCACCCTATTAGGGTGCATCACTGCTCTCAGAGACCTCTCAGACTCCATAATGACCGTACGCCATGCTGTGCATCTTTAAAATGCAGCATATGATATGACATCGTATACTGGCTCCCAGTATGGAGAACGGTAGCCGCTGAGTTGCAGCACCCAGCTAAGATACGCCACTGCACAAGTAACTAGGAATTAGATAACATAAGCTTTTAAGCTTTACTAACCATATATGCTGTTATAATGTATTATAAACATAAAATATACATATTCTCAACAAAACTTTTTAGTAGAACCAAAAGAAAAGAAAAAGGACAAAACAGATATAAATGACTCCCACTTAAAAGAAGCAAATGCTCCACATTGACATCTTAATGCAGACAGTGCTCAGTCCCAGGAACCACCAAACACTTTACCCATTTGTTGTGCAGCATCATTAAGCCTCAGCTAATTAAGGAAGCTTCTGAGTCATATAAAGGATTTTTGTCTTCTTCTTCATTTAAATGAGTTGTTAGCTATCTAAAAGTATGTACTGTGGCTCAGGGTATTAGTCTCCTCAAGCTTTGTTAACTTAGATTTAAGCTAGATGTGGTTTAGCTGTCATGCAGAGAAATCTCATTGGTGTCAGAAAATAAAGCAGACAAAGTGACTCCAGGCTGTCCTGTGTTATAAAGTGTTTTATTTTAATCTTCAAAGTTCCAGTGGGATAGCTTTACTCATCTCACAGTTAAGCAAAGGATACGCTGTCCGCTAGTTTAACCTAGAAAAACTTTAAGGGAAAACAAAACCTTCAAATCCTATACATGTTAGAAGCAGATAATACGGTATATAAAAAGTAGGTTGGAATACCGTATAGGCTTGATTATAGGCTGCTCCCGATTATAGGCCACACCCTACAAGGTAGCTTTTTTAAAGAAAAAAATATAGTTTTAGAAAAAATATACATTAGTGGAATAGTTAAACAGTATTCTACCAAACATACTGTATTTTAACATTTTTGGTATCTATTATGCAGCTAGCCAACATATTTTACATACAAACAGAAAACCAATAGCCATTTTAATGCACCTTACTTATAGATATGCCACTCTGCTCCCAAGATATGCCAACTCTGTTCCCCAATGGATTAGTGGCTGCCATTGTCTGCCTCCCGATATTATGCATTACTCTTGCCCGGCCTCCAATATGGCTGCCCACTCTAGCCCCCGATTATGTGTGTCACTGCTGCCCCCCCAGGATATTGCTCCCACTTCTGCCTCCCGATATTTGCTGCTACTCTTTGCCCCCCCAGATATGCTGCCACTCTTGCCCCCCAGATATGTTGTCCCACTACTGCCCCCCCAGATATGTTGCTACTCTGACTGCCCTACAGATGTACTGCCATGGTGACTGACCCCCCAGATATGCTGCCTACGCACAGACAACCTCCGTTGTCCACTGGGGCTTGTATGACAGAGAAGCACCGGTAGAAGTGCCGGCTGTGGAGGTTGTTTACACGCGTATTTTGCTTGGCTTTCAATATTTCTGCTGTTAAGCACACAGAGCCAGACATGGGAGAGGAGAAGCTAGGAAATGATCTGGAAAAGTGAAAGCACGCTTCCTATACTTTTTGAAAGAAGCTCTGTGTGTTATAAGACCAAGAAGCATTCAGTCCTAGACTTTATGGTATGGTTCAAATCAGACCATTATCCTTTCTGATCCAAGTTCCTGTTCAGCTAATCCCTTTCTCACAGTTGAGCGTTGCAGGTGGCTCACTTACACAGCTGGGTCCTTTACAGAGTTAGATGGTCCTTGGTATTGATTTCTACCAACATGGAATATTTGCTTTATCCCTGCTTCTGAGCCCGAATCCTATGAAGCTCCTCTTCTAAGAATGAAGTAGATACCAATGAGGAATTGTACTTTTCTCCAGATATAGTATAGTGTCAAAAAAAAAAGGTGACTGTTCCTGCGCTTTCCCTTAACACTAGCAGCACCTTATTCATGTGGCTTTCCCATCCACATACAGTACCAATTGCACAACAAACTATACAGAAAAAAGTGCGCTCAGTGTGAATCTGTACAAGACAGAGAATAAGTGAAAATGTTACAGAACCTGTATATATAACTGCATCTTTGTATGTGTTCTTTAGATGGATATCTTTGAAAACAAAATACAGACACAGCCAATAGTGTAATGCAGTTAGGACATTAATTCCCCTCTAGACATGTGAATGCACTCAAAGAATAGTAGATAGAAATCTGCTCGTCAGGGGCAGTCCACTCTAGATTTCTAATTGCCTCCAAACCTGTCTCCATGGACGTTCCAAAGATGAGAAGGAACAGCAAATTTGGCAAAAAGATTTTTCTTTTATTCAATTCCAATTTTTTTTATTCAAATTTTAAAATAATTATTTTTAAAATAAATAAAATAAAAAGCGCTACGCGTTTCGCTCATCAAGAGCTTCGACCAGGACGCCTATAAAGGAGCATTAGGAAGACAAGAAAGTGTTTTCTGGGTACACTATTATGGAGCAGGGCTTTTTTACTTCATGAAACACTTGGAAAAGTGGCAAGTTTCTGAAAACTCCAGAATAGTCCACAAACTTCTTGAATGCCAACCTTTGGGTCGTTCCTAAGATCGATGCTGCTGTAGTTAAAGTTATACCTTTAATCTGTCAGACATGATGGATCTCAGACCAGAGCCAAGGGGTCAAGAGCACCATAGGGGCTTCTGCAGGCACCTTTAAACTAAACATTGCCACTGCTTCTTGCTGATGCTGTCTAGATCTGGTTTCAGCAGGTCAAAGACTTAGGTTTTATATAACTTATGTAAGTTCTTTTGGATCTGGGTTTATTTATATAGACATGTGCCATCTGCAAAAGAGAAGGCACAGGTTGGTAGTTAATTTCCTACATTTTGGGTAAATTCTGAAGGTCTATGACGCCTAAGCATGATACATTGCATTGATGGCAGAGAAAAACTAATGCTATAATTGATAACATTTGCTTTTCCTTAACTCTAGCCAAATATTTTAGTCCTAACAGATATGCTGCCACCTTCTGGTTATACTTTACAAAATCACTAAATAGTTTTAAACAACCCACAACAGATCAGACTGTCTAATGACAACATGGTTTGCCCACTTTCAGGAAGAGCCAGCGTTGCACGATGACAGCTTAAATTCCAATAGTTAAGTTATGGCATTTGTTTCTTCCGGTAACTTCAAAGATGGCCCATTTAGGACATGGGGGCAGAAGGACCAGATGACAAAATACCAAGTTGAAAACCTGAATTGCGCAAGTCTCAAATGTGGCCTTTTTAGCCCCCAAATAACCTAAGAAACCCATGCTAAACATATGTTGGGGTGTCGTTTGGCAGTAACATGTACCAGGAGCTCCATGTAAAAATGTAAAACCAAAATAAATTACAACCGCAGAGTTTGACAAACAGTGGTAGTAGAATTAGTGCGTGAAAAGGGTTACAATACGAGCATCTGAAATACCTTGGAGTGTCTAGTTGTAAAAAATATATAGTTCCATTGGGTAACTTGAATTAGCTGGCTTCAAAGATGTCTCAAATAGCACATAGAGGCTACGGTGCTATTCCATTGAGGATACTGAGCCATTTCCTGATCCCTCCCTCGCTCTAGCGCTATTTTTTTGATGTTGACATTTTTTGATGTTGACAAATTTGTGAAATTAATATTCTTGCCAACATTAATTTTGTGTGTGTGTGGAGGGGGGAGAAAATTACAGAAGAGCACCGCAAAAGTGTGAAAACAGCCATGGTCACGAAGGGTATAAAAAATAAAGCAGCCTGGTCCTTAAGGGGTTAAATGACCCACGCAGCTAGCACATGCATTATGCTAAATATAAGACAACGCCACGGACCCAAATCATTCTTATTTGCCCTTAAACTCTACGTTAAGATTTCCTGCAGTTGGACGTGCAACCAAAAACCTCCCTTGTGACCAGCAGGGGTCGCGGGATGGTATTCTTGGCTTCTCGGGTGGCCGTTTTAACAACGGGTGACTCCATTACTGCAAGAACTGTATCCATGGCTACCAGAGTATAGATTACGTTTTTACCATGATCAAAGATGGCAACCAAAACAATTCTGACTGTGCGGAAGGAAGCGGGCGCTTAGTAATGACGTAAAGGATTCCCAAAAATGACCAATAGGAATACAGCTTTTCTGGTAGGGTTTGTGTTTTGGTGACGTCAAAGCGGCGGCAACGAAAAATTAAGGAAAACATCTCAGGCTCAGTGGTTAGAGTACCGGATCTGGGGCCTGTCCCGGGGCGAACACGTTACTACCTGGGCCGGGCTTCCTATATGGGAGGCCTGTTCTGTAAACAGCGCAGCGGCCAGTCACCGGGTACTGCGGACAGCCGGAAAAAGAAGCCGCACGGGGACTGCTTTCTCCGTGGGCCGTGCATGCTTTGCTTTATAGTGCACAGTAACCCTCGGTATCCTCGTCAAAGCCGAGTGGCCTCACTGGAGCTACCAGCCGCCCGCAGCGCTGCCCAGGACTGCGCCCGCCTACTGTTTCTGTGCCCAGGGGAGCTGAGCACCTTGGAGCAGCGGGGCCGCAGTTTGCTGCGCGCAGGATTTCTCCGGGGACCTGGCCTCCTCTGCACCGCGTCCTCACAGCGAGCCCGAGCCGACAGTCAGGCTGTAGACATGGTGTGCAAGAGGAAGAGCAGCAGCGCGAGCCAGCAACCGCGCACCCCGTGTAAACTGCCGCGGTGCACCTCGGCCGAGGAGGAGCCCTGCTGCCCCTGTTCCCCTTCATCGGACTGCTCATCCTCCCCGCGGGCACGGTCCCCTGCCTTAGTAACCCAGGATAGCTGCAGCTCGGAGCCTGAACCCCTGGCCCAGGAGGCTGAGAGTGACACTGTGGCGCTCCATATTAACCAGCTGCCCCCATCCCTGCTGCTCAAGGTGAGGAGGGCAGTGACATCAGACCCCCAGGAGATCTGTGACATCAACCAGACGTGCTTTAATATTTTAAATTGTCTACTGACTATGCTGACTGGTTGGTTTATAATCCACAATAAAGTTAAATAAAGTTGCGGTGGTCCCGGTGGCTGATGTGTAACACGGAGCTTGATAACTGAAAGCTGTGGTTATATGTGAAGTAAAATAATAGAATCAGAGGATTGGCCGACAGATAAGACCCATTCGCCTGTCAAGTCGGTCATTTTTTTTCCCCTCATATAGAGATCAGTCCTTGGTCTTGTCTTAGATTCAGGATAGCTTTATCCCTGACCCGTGTGTGTAAAGTTAATTTGCTGTATTGGCTTCTGATCAGTCCAGTAGCTGAATAGTCCGTTCTGCTAATTACTTATTTCTATGAAATGCCTGTAATATGGCAGCTTACGCTTTATTTTAAAAGGATCGCCTATGTTACCGATTAGACCAGACCTGGTTAAGGTCAAGGTTTTTTTTTAACAAGCAGTTGAAGTGTCACCATGGCAGCTCTCTGAGTAAGTGATCATCAAAGGTAGGATGCTGCTGAGGTTTTGGTGTAGAGGATAACTACACCAGTGCGAGGCAAAGCATTGTGAGAGTTATGGAGTGCGTGGTACACACATGGACCATGTATGGTAGATACAGTCCCAGACTTAGCATCTATGGAGGATTCCCAAATGATTATGGGAGAGGTTTAGTAAATACTATTTCTGTTGGAAGGGCCATGAACTGAATGTCCTCATTACACACAAAGAAACACTGCAGCCGTCTGAAGATGCAGTCAGAGTAGCATTTGAAACTGTTGCCTTGTTATGTTCACAAAATATTTAGAATTATCTCCCTGCTAGGAGTTTGTGGAGATATTTTGTCACAAACTTGACTTAAGTTCCAATAAAATGCATTGGAGCGTCTGATTTCTTTATTTTGCGTTGATTAAACTATCTATAGAGCATCTAGATGTTCTAGATATCTACTTCCTAAGTCCTGTACTGTTTTTGCTGCCCTAAGGATAATTTCCAATGCAATGTCCCTTTAAATTTAGCATTTAGGCTTGATTAGCACTGATTAACTTGCTGATATCTTGGGATATTTTGTTTCCCCCACTTGCCTTTTCTATTATGTTCATTGCATTTTAGAGTATTTCTGACGTCAAACATAAGCCACCGACCAAGAACCTTTTTTTTTTGCATGTTTTGTCAATGAGGTCTATTGTTTACACATAAGAAGTATTATAAGGCGTTGTTTAATGGGATTGATGTCAACATTTTCATCCAGTGATTTTAGTCTTAGTCAAATGCCATTTAGATCAATATAGATGTAAGAACATTTCCTCTTACATCGTTCTATCTGTATATTCCCTCACTGCATTGTCACAGGGAAAAGAAAACCAGGATCTCATTCAAAATATCCTTGAATTGACTCATGATGTCCGAGTTCTTGGTGGACTCTTGGCATCTAAGCATAACTGCTGCCGAGCTAGAGCCATGAAATGAGATTAAGTTGGGTGTTTCAAGAGGTAAAGCGGGCACAGACCCTGTGAGTACAATATGGAGATTGGGGAACCACTGAAGTCCTGAATCAGACCAGTAAAATAAAATCTTGTTTGTGTAGGTGGTTCTCGGTGGCAGGAATAGCTATCCATTGTTTATTATATATTTCTGGACCGTTAAAAGCTGAGCGCGCAGACCATCTGCAAAATCTTATGGATAATGTGTATCATGGAAATATTGTGTATCATGACAAATGATATTCCGCTCGGTGTGGGTAATTACCGTATTGGTAATTTCTTTTAAAAATCTACTAAAATATTTTTTTCCCCTCTAATGTCCACTACAGATCTTTTCCAATATATCCCTGAATGAGCGCAGCCTGTCTGTATCTCTTGTCTGCAAGTACTGGCGTGACCTTTGCCTGGACTTTCACTTTTGGAAGCAGCTGGACCTCAGTAGCCGACAGCAGGTACTGAATAATGCATTATTTTGTCTGTGTAACTCTGAACCTAGGGCACATTGCACCTCTAACCACTCCTGAATCACTGATGATCCACGACGAAGGCCGTGGTGCCTTTATAACTGCTGCAGTCTCAGCATTATCATTTGGAGTATTAAAGCTGCGCACTCATCCTGCCTTGCTACAGGTTGATTGGAAAATAGACCAATGGATTGCAGTAAAGGCAAGCATGAAAAATAAGAGAAAATAAAATGTATTATTCCACTGAATACTGTTGTTGTAGAACCAGTTGTATTAAGCAAAACTGGACCATGTAACCTTGTCTTGTTATTCTCTCTGATTACTGACATATCTAATGTACATTTACCAGAAGCAAGAACCTGTAAGATGTGTTGCACACAGTCCTCCTCTGGAGCGACGGAACCTCTTTTCTTCCAGATCCTTGGCCTAATTTAATTTAGAAAGTCTTTTTTTTATTATTCTGTAATTATTCATTGCCTATCAGAATGTGAAATACTCTGCAGGTGCCTTGCCCTTTCAAGTGGCATGGCCTGTCAGTTGTGCAGGTGCAGCGTGGTAGCGTGTATGTTAGTAGTATGATGTCATAGTGATGCTCATGCACAGAGACTCTGCCATACTTCCTGACTGAAGTTAGGCCGCAGCCAATGGGATGCTCTTCTAAGCAAAGCCAGCTGATCTCTACAAAATCTTTAAATTACAGAAATAAAACAAAATATTTGATGTCTTTAAAAAACCCACTGTAGGCTTTTATTGTGTAGCATGTCAAATAAACCAAATAAAAACATAACCGGAGTGTATATTTGTTAAGATAGTGGTTGGTGGTTGTGAAGTCTTGTTCGTGTTGATCCCTCTCGAGATACTTAGGCCTATAAGTGGCCTATTGTGTTTATGCAGTTAATTACCACTTGTAATCCATGTTGATAAATGGCTGTTTATACAAACAAGTCTTTTGTTTATAACTTCTAAAGCAAACTGAACACGGCGTTCTTGTGCAACTTAGTGCCTTAGCAAAACAACGGAATGTTGAGTTCTTCCAAACCTCCTGGTTTAATACGGCAATGTACTGAGAAGGTGAAAAGATTTGAATAGATTAAATGTAGCGGCGGCTAAAGGAATGCTACCTGTTCATTGGAAATGAGAGACGGCGTGCCACGGTCTCGAATGTAGGCTGTGTGTTTGTGGCTGGGTAATAACTTTGGCTACTAATCTAGTGAAATACATGGTTCAAGAATAACGTGTGAGACTTCATATGCTCTCTTAGGTCTATCCCTGTCCCAGTTATAAATGTCAGCAGATTAATCAAAAGCACAGTGATATTATGGTTTCTCGCAGAGCTTATATTGTACTATAATGTGTTAATACCCACTTTTATGCCCTGAACAGTACTGTGTAATATTACGTGTAATCAATGAATTTAAAAGCTACTAAAATAGAATGTCAGTTTTTGCTGTTAACCAACGGTTGATGTATTTCCAGGTAAAAGATGACATCCTAGACAGAATTACTTCCAGATATCCGAACTTAACAGAAATCAATATTTCGGACTGTCTGAATATATCTGACACCGGAGTCTGCAGGCTAGCGCTGAAGTGTCAAGGGCTGCTAAAGTACACGGCATACAGGTGCAAACAGCTCTCTGACGCATCGCTCATCACCCTCGCCTCTCACTGCCCATCCCTGCGGAAGGTGCATGTTGGCAATCAGGACCGGCTCACGGACGAAGCTCTGAAGCAGGTAAAATATAAATGTTTTTGTTTAACTGTCGCTTCTATCTGCAGACTTTAAGAAAGTGAGGATTGATCATTTGCGGTGTTCTTCCAATTTCGTTCCGCTCTGCTGCATGTAATACTTTTGTAGTTTAAGCCATGCATTAAAATCATTGTATGTAGTATAACTAGTGCCCAAACCCTTTCCAGAAACAGGTCTTTAAAGGGACAATGCACTGCTCCAAAAAACTTTCACCAAGTATATGCTTTAGGGCCCCTGTGTAGCAAGGGGCCGTGCCTCTTCTCATTCCTATGAAGCCGTACCTTTTGCACAAATGCTCTAGGAGCCCCAAGTGCCTTAATCTGCTCTTGTTGGCTGGAGGGCGCCTTTTAATCAAGTAATACTATTTATTTTGTGGCTTATTACTTGTTGGCGAAGTTACATAGGCTGAAAAAAGACATGCGTCCATCAAGTTCAGCCTTCCTCACATCTGTTAAGTGCTGTTGCTGTTTGCAACAAACTAGGAAAAAAAATTCCATCTTGACCCCAGAAAGGCAGTCAGATCTCTCCTTGGATCAAGAAGCCGTTTCTCCATAATTTAAAAATTATATCCCTGAATATTATGATTTTGCAAGTATTCATCCAGCTGCTGTTTAAATGTCTGTACAGACTCCGATAAAACTACCTCTGCAGGCAGATAATTCCACATCCTTATTGTCCTAACTGTAAAAACCCCTTTCCTCTGCCTTAGACTAAATCTCCTTTCTTCCAGTCTAAACGTGTGACTACGTGTCCTTTGCATAGTCCTGTTTATGAACAGATTTCCACACAATGGTTTGTATTGGCCCCGATTATATTTATATAATGTTATCATATCCCCTCTGAGGCGCCATTTTTCTAAGTTGGTTTACAGCCTTATTTTAATGTTTCCTCTACTTTTTTGTCTTAATTCAGACTATTTTTTTTGTGTAAGATGTTAGAAACACTTTAAGGGATTCAAGTTTAAGCATTGTATATTTTCTGTTATTGGCCACAAGAGAGGGTTCTTCCTTTTTAGGTCTTGGATTTTTCAGATACATGCACATTACTTCATTCTGATGAACCTTCCTGATTTCTTACAGTTAGGGACAAAGTGCCGAGAACTGAAAGACATTCATTTTGGCCAGTGCTACAACATCTCAGATGAAGGATTGATTCCTATAGCCAGAGGAAGTCCCAAACTGCAGAGAATATACATGCAAGAAAACAAACTAGTAAGTAGCGTGTGAATTCCCATATGCGTAAGTGTGAGTCTCATGCTGTTATACCTTTCCAATCCTTTGCTGATCTGCCGTTTGCCTGTAGTGGAGGCAAGCAGTAATGGATAATTACATGTTATACATGTTATTCCATATGTATATTTGTCCTATTGCAGTTTGTGGTTGTGGTACATCCAGTACACAACCTCACCTCAGACTATGCACCCGGACTGGATAATTAAGGCTGAAGGCCTGTCATTGCAGAGGCAGATAAAGGCGGCAGATCCCATGCTTGTGCCTGCTCACTGGGCACATTGCGCATGCTGAAAGCTTGATTACTATGTATTGGAAGGTCTGTGTCCTGGTTTGACATGCTACTCTTAAGAACAACTTTTTTCTTTCTATTACTGTGAAGTGAAATGGAAATACGTTCACACGTCGCATCTGCTTTCAGTACCATAAGATGTACGTTTTCCAATCAGCTCCCTTACATGGAGCCCATTAAAGGTGCTGTTCCACCTACCCTGCTGCATTTAACAGTTCTGCAACTAAACACAGCATCAGAAACGTTATTCTTGGTACTGCTGAATGTCTTTACGTTTTCCATGAAAATATTCATAGTTTTGCCAGGAAAACATAGTAGCAGGCCCTGATAGGGTGCTGCCCAGAAACTGAAGAAGTGTCTTAAAAGACTGCATTGGTTTCACATGATTAAGAATTCAATGCGAGTGCTGCTAAGGTTTATTTACTAGATAACACAGTTAATGTTTGTCTAAGTGGAACAGCATCTTTAAGGCAAACTTAAATGTCATCATCAGCATACCAAACGACACAAATGGTGCTACAAAAAGATACATCGCCTTTGGATAGTTCTACCTAGTGTTCACGCTTAAGTGCAACTGAAGTGGACATACTGTCGAGACACACCTCCTATTGATGGAAATACACGTATGTGTCCAGTAGGTGGCAGTATAGTATCAGCATAAAGCATTTCTCTGGTTCTTAACCTGTGTATGTCGTTAATGTATGGATAAATCAATGTGCTTCTCCTTTTAAAACATTGCGTCAATGTCTATTATTTAATCTAATATATGCTAATCTAGTATTACATGACATCATTTTTTTCCATGAAAAAGGTTTAAACAAGATATTGGAAAAATCCACGAAAATCTTTTTGATTTGCAATTGTATATTTCTGCTAATTGGCATTGGCTGATGTTACACCAAGAGATATAAACTCTTGGTTTCATTCTTCTATATGCTTTGTCTAGCATAATATATAGATCAAATTCTTAATTCTCTAAGACACCCACTTGATATAATTTTTAAAAGCCTGACAAGAATTTCAATCAGATATATAATTCATTTACTTCTTGTGACCGAATTTAAGGTGTTTTGAAAGTGTCAGGTACGTTTCCTAAACTTATTTATGTGAAATTCCTGTGAAGTTACTGAAACACAGACTCCTGATATGCGGTTTTAGGTTATTTGCAGTAAATACAGCCCTAAATGCCTTTTTTCAGTATACATCTTATGGCCATTCCTCCTAAGAACTAACTCTAATGTATCAAGAAGCATGTGAAAATATGTGCACACAAGCTCATTGGATTTAAGGAACTCGTGGGGTTAAGCACATCTTAGACTTATTTATGAGGAGATTATATGTTGAATGATGAATATAAATAAAATATCTGGGTGACTGCATCTTTCCTCTGAAGCTGCTGAAGTCTTATTTCTTGGCTATTCTTAGTTTTTGCTCTATAAGAAACACTTTGTCTTCCCTTCTGATTCCCAGCCTGTTGAGCCGAATTTTAGTTTGTAAATTAACCCCTGTAAGTTTTATGCCATGTATTATCTGTCCAAATATTACTTGCTAATCATGTGGGGTTCCATCACATCGTTGGCACAGTGGCATCTTTTATTAATTTAACTTTTTATTCATTTTTTTTTTTTTACTTCCTCGTAACGGAACTTACGGTACTTAACTTCGACAATATGCCAACGGAAAAAAGGTGTTCAGTTTTGCTTCTCGATGGAATGAAAATGGTGGAAATATTAAATGATGCTTCAACAAATCACAGGAGCCAAGGTTTCTTCAAATGAGAATGTGGTTCTTAACGTTTTTAAGTTATTTGTATAGAAATGAATGGATGTACCTCTCCCCTGAATACCCAATACAGCTTTAGAAACATAATTCCTAGTATTGTTGCCTCAACCCTTCCCAGAAATAATTCTGTAATGAAGTCAAATTTTCCTCACTTTTATTTTTGCTGGGGGCACTGGATTTTCATGACACAAAAGCAGGGACTTGATGCCATAGAAACTGAAAATGTTCTTAAAGCTATATTCCAGCCATCATACGCACTTTAATATATATGATAGCTCTGTGTCATCTTATATTTTACATTTACTTTTCGCTGCATTTGCTCTGCCTCTCCCCCCAAAGATATTTGAATTGCTGCTCAACGGTGCTCCAGCTCTCCATGCATGATGTATCCAGGGGGGGGGGGCTAACAAGAAAATGCAAGTCAATTCAATATGCATTATAAATGAAATTAGGGCGTTCTCCTTTTAATTGATATTCATCATAAAATAATGCTGTATAGCTCATAAGCCCTTGTGGTACTAAGATTTAAAATGATCAAACTACTCAGGAAGTTACAAGAAAGCATGGTAGGCTATCTGGGATCTTGTGTTTAATTACTTGCTCAAATCAACCTAGTCTATGGTGAATTTGAGCAATATTGTTTACATGCTAACATTTGATAGACTACATCACATTATAGAACCCTAGCTAATGGTTCCTACTTCTAACAATGTCCTCCCCCACTGATGAAAATTCAAGCGCAGATTACAAACTCTGCAAGATCCACAGACCAAGCAATGAGGATGCTCCTTATCTCCTTACCTCCTTTATCTCCGATAAATGACCATGCCCTGACCTACCGCAAGAGAGCTGCTGCAAAAGACAAAAAGCACCAAACAGAAGCTTAAACAAATTAATATTAGTAGAGCATAACATATCAGATTATAGAATACTATATATGCAGTATACAGGGTACTGAATATAGTGTTTTAAAGCTTGGAAACATTTAAGAAGATGTCTGATGAATAGGCAGTCATTAAGAAAGGACAAGTGCTTTTTTTGGCAGACTAGTAGCAGACAAAAGGAGCCACTTCCATGTGATTGCTCAAGGGGCCATTATATGCAGCTTATTTATTACTGTCAACATTGCCCTTTGTGGTGATTTCTGCCCCACAATGATCATGTAGCAGAGAGAGGCAAAGAGCAGTGCTGGGGTATTTATATATATATATATATATATATATATATATATATAATTTATTTACATTTTTTTTAACCCTAAAGGGTTATGTTTACTTTTTACTGTAGGGCTCGGAAGGGAGGGCTAGAGCTATGTAAACCCATAGCTTTAGCCTCATTTGCCAAGCTGAGCCTGAAGTCTGGACTGGCCCTGGTTCAGCTCATCTGGTAAAGTAATTCCTTTATACTGAGCTAACATTTAGTTTTAAGAATGAGCTTTCAAAAGCATCAACCTCCCTTTAACAACTCAAAAGAAATGATCATATACACACAGCCACATACATACATTAATGCCCACATATACACATGCAGACCGGAATCATCTATACGCATTTACACACATATATAATACAAAGAGCAGTCTACGAAGCTTGATAAATAATTTATTTTATGATCACGAGAGATAACCTTTCAGTTAATGGGTTAGTGTCTAAATATAAATCTGGATCAAAACATCTCCCCTAGCGGCATTTCTAAACCAAGCGTGCGTCGGTAAGGGACAGTACTTCCTCCGTTCCGCTCGTTAAGGTGCTGTCCACTGCCTATTTGTTTTGCTCATGCATTTTAATTGTGCTATAGATATAAAAAACTTTGTGTTTTCAGTTGACGGTGATAGATAATAGCATACTGCTTATTTGTTTAGTTGTTGTAGCTGTTAGTGAAAATTTGTGTTGTGTTTGCAGATGTGCACACATAAAATTTCCCTTTCATGAAATAATAATGCGCCTGAAAAGCAATTGCAATAATGTATTCTTTACTCCTTGCTCATTAATGGAGTTAATTGTTTTATTTGCATTATGAATCATTGTCATGATAACAGGAGCATCCCAACAATGGATCAACTAGACAACGGTGCGCAGTACACAAAATCAATTTCAATTATGAAAAGTTTTTCTTTTAAAATGGATGTTAACAATTGTTTGACATAAATATTCAAGTACTCTCCCTGTTTACTAAAATATGCGGTGTACCCTTTATTTTGTGCCCTAGGAATTTATATCCTGTATTGTAGACCCCCCCCACACACATTATATATATATATATATATATATGTGTGTGTGAAAAGAAAGTACACCCTCTTTGAATTCTATGGTTTCACATATCAGAACACAATACCAATCTTTTGTTCATGAGCATGTCTAAAAATTAGGTAAATACAATCTCAGATGAACAACACATAACATTTCCCAGTGTCATGATTTATTCATCAAAAATAAAGCCAAAATGGAGAAGCCATGTGTGAAAAACTAGGTGCACCTCATGATTCAAAGCTTGCAGAACCACCTTTAGCAGGAATAACTTGGAAGTAACCATTTTCTGTATGACTTTATCCTGCTCTCGCATCATTGTGGAGGAAATATGGCCCCCTGTTCTTTACACAACGAGGTTTACGGGGATTTGCTTAGACTCGGCTCTCTTAAGGTTCTGCCATAGCATTTCAATCTGGACTTTGACTGGGCCATTGCAGCACCTTGAGTCTTTTCTTTTTCAGCCATCCTGTTTTAGAAGTGCTGGTGTGCTTGTGATCATTGCCCTGTTGCATGAACCAATTTCGTCCATAACTGCAAGGTTCCTGGGTTGCATGGCTGCAAAACAACCCAAATCATCACCACCATTCGTGAGAGCTTGTATGAGATGTTTGTGCTGATATGCTGTTTGGCACTGTGCGTTACGGCCAGACATCTCCACTTTAGACATCTGTCCAATCGGCATTGTTCCAGAAATCTTGTGGCTTGTTCAGAGTTGAATTCTGTCACTCCGAGAAGATCCTTTGGGGTTGCACCAAATGTGGCAGAGCTACCTGTTTACATCTGATGTCATATTCCTGAATGGTCTATTATTATGTGTAATCAATAGTTTTATATACATTTCAGCAGGGGACAGATAAGGTTAACAGACTATAGGTGTCTGTGTATAGTTGATCCCTTCTATATGTGCTTCAATCTTGAGTCAGTCATGACCTGCAGGCTTGTGGACACCATTAATCAAAGTGGAAGTGCACCAGACCCCGTACGTTCTCCACACTTATTAATATATTGAAAGCTATTCCACACATGCATGTCACGAAATACATCATTGTCCTGTAAATAATCATTTGTAGCCATTACAGGAACAATTTGCAACCTGCAAATGGTTCTAATGATTTATATTACTGACAGTGTGAACCTTTCACAGCCAGGGCATGCATTACAGATCCTTTAATTATCGTACCTTTCTAGAATATCAACCTATTTCTCAAAACTGTAGCTGATTTTGTAATCAGCTTATAGTAATCATTTTTTATTCCATTCTAACCATTGTACGGCAAGAAAAGAAGCCATGGAAACCAAATGGTTTGCACAGTGTAAATGCGAGGCTGTCCTTTTCTCATCAGTGTTTCACCGACTTGCTAGCCAGTAGGAGGACTGAATGTTTTATGGAAAGCTTTACTAAGCCTTTATAGATGAGAAAATGGGGCATTCTTTCCAGATTAGTATGATGCAGCCCACAAAGGATATGCTGTGAGCCATCGTTTGGCTTCCTGGAGGTGTCGCTCAATGTATCTTAAGGATAACGGGGGAAAGTATTAAAAAAGCTTCTTTAAATCTACTTTAATATTACAATCTAAATATTAAAGTCCTTTATTTTCTCTGTTTTTTTTTTAGCTTAAGATTTTTTTTATTGGAGATTTGCTAAAGGTTTTTGTCTGCGTGTTCGTAATCTTCATATCTACATAAAAAAGCAGATTTTTTTTTAGTGAAATTGCAGTAACAATTCCTGTTATGGATTTTGAGTGGAGATAAATGAAATCCCTTTAAAGGATAATGTCCTGCGGTGTATTACAGGTCTGAGAAGTGACCTTGTAACTACAGCATAAGTAGGGAGTTCTCGGTTTTCATGTAACGCTAGATACATTGAATCTGTTGAAGTTAATTGTATTCATGTCACAAAATATTTTTTTTCGCTCTTTGAAAGTTGATTTTCTGTGTGTGGCCTTTCGCTCGTCTAATTTAAAAGGGTCAGTGCACTAGTAAATCACAAGAACATTACTACACTCGTTGCTATTATTTTAGAATTGTATTAGGCAATTGCTGAAAACATTATGAACAATGAATATAGTTCACACGAATGTAATTACTGATTTCATTACATAATATCTTATTTATGCCAGCAGATTCCATAGAGCCATTACAATAAGGGGTCAGGGAAAATGAACAATAACTTTAACACTGACAATACACAAAATGGATGATAACACATTTTGTGTTACAAATATTATTATTTGCCAATGTGTTTTCTGGAAACAAGTATGCCTTTCAGACTGCTTGTTTTATCGCCAATGGATATGTGAAATAGAGCTGATCCGGGGTGGTCCCAGAGCTACCACACTGGTCACTTGTATTTCCTCTGAAATGGCACCACTCACATCAACACTGTCGCCTGCCATTTAACTAACGCCTAATCTAGTCTACAATCTGTGAGCCGGGTTATGCTGTTAGTGATCAATGCACCCAAACTTCTATCTCCAATTTCATCCATAGGAAGGAGAAAAAAAACAAATTAGTCATATAATCGTTCATATGCAAACAACAATACGGCTTATTTAACAAGAACAGTTCTGATGAACGGTTTTGAAAGTGATCTTATCCCCATGGCAACCATTACAAGGTGCCTGCCAACCAGACCATTCTATTGTTGCTACACTGTATTCTGCGGGGCAGCATTTACACACCACTGTCAGAACCTATAGTAAACTAACAAAATAATAGATGATTTTATTTGATTTGCTTAGCAGTTCTCAAACATTAAAGATGTGTTGTACACCAAGTAGGAGAGGCAGGGCTGCAGTTGGGTGATGACGGAGCTCATTTCAGAGCCATACATTGCCTTGTGCTATAAGCCAACAAGTAGTTAAAGGGCCACTACCTATAAGATGCAGTAGGAGAAGAGGAAGCTATTGCTACATAAGCCAATTTCATATACAGTATGGGAAGATCTGCTGTAGGTTAACATACATCTGCTAGGTCGGGATAACTTCTGTTACAGAAATGTTATGTCAATATAATGTCATTGATTCTCACTAATGACAGCTCCACTTATCAACTGTTATGTAAAGAGCAGCATTTTAGTATTACAGGGAGAAGCAGGAGGGCATAATGACCCAGACAGCGATTTGCCTTGAGAGAACTTTTGTTACCGTGCTTAACCCGTTTGCGTCTGGATGGGGTGGCAGATGAAAGGCTTACCTAGAAGAGAATGGTTTTATTTAAATGTTTCAGCATTGGTTGTATTTAGGTTAGGAAATGTAGTGTACCATAGGGTGCACTAATAAGTGAATTAGATGAATGGTTGTATCTGCGGCAGCTGCAATATATTAAAAAATACACTTGTGACTTAAAAATCCAAAGGCAAAACCTAGAGGTACGGTGCTGGTACAAGTTTTAGTAGCAGAAAGAGATTAAGTCATCATGGGAAGAGTAAAATGCTATCCTGAAATATAAGACTTAATAGGATTTCAGGTTTCCACAGAAGGAGACAATGGGTGGACTGGATGGGCCAAATTATTATTTTCAGACATCAAACTTTGTTTCTACATTTCTAATAAGGCTCGGCTTTTGTAGATGACATGCATTTAAACTCTTAGGGTAATTAAGATTATTCCGTTTTGATCACAGCAAACTTTTTTTTGTTGCAGGATTATTGCTATTTACCGTATATACCGGCGTATAAGACGACCCCAACCTTTACAGTTAAAATATAGAGTTTGGGCTATACATATACACTGCCCATACACAGACATATACATACATACACTGCCCTTACACACACACACACACTCCCTAATGTTGGGCTAGTTAGAGGGAGGTCATTATCTCCCCAACCAGCCCTGCTCATCGGGCGCCTGCTGATCAGGGCTAGTTGGGGAGATCACGATCTTGCACCTACCTCGGCACGGCCCTGAAGACCGGCCCAGGGGAGGCGGCTTCTCCGCTCGCCCCTCCCCTAGAGATACGTGGCTTCGTGGGGAATCTCCAGCTTGGTAAGTTTCAGTACCCGGCGTATAAGACGACCCCCGACTTTTGAGAAGATTTTCACGGGTTAAAAAGTTGTCTTATGCGCCGGAAAATATGGTAACTACCGTGCCTTACAGTTTGTTTCATTGACCATTTCGAACAGAAACACCCTTCTTGTACTATAATTAAAATCATAGATTTGATTTGGTATAAATATTTTGATTTTGAGCTGTGAAAGTTTTCCCCTCTCCGATTATCTTCTGTTTTGGCATATTTGTTGCACTTAAATGTTTCATATCACCAAACTAATTTAAATATTAGGAAAAGGTAACCCATTTTACTCATTTTTACGCAGTTTTTAAATTATTTCATGTATAGGAGGAAAAAAGCTGCAACAGTACCTGGCCCTATGTAAAAATATAATTGCCCCCTTAGTTACTAAATCAACCAATGAACCAAAATTGATAATTGGGTTCAATTTCACTGGACACATCCATTACATGATTAATGCCTGCCAAACATCAATGAAATAGAACCTCTGTTGCAAAGGAAAGTTGGCTAAAAGGTCTTAAAAATGCAGCACATGATGCCGCGATCTAAAGGGATTCAAGAACAGATGAGAAACAGTCACTAACATCTGTCAGTCTGGAAAGGGTTACAAAGCCATTTCTAAGGCATCCTGACTCCAGCCCATCACAATCAGAGCCGTTATCTACAAATGGAGAAAACCTGGAACAGTGAAGAACCTTCCCAAGAGTGGCTGACCTAACAAAATTCTTCCAAGAGTGCATTGAGAGCCCATCCAGGAGGTCACAAAAGAGTCCAGACTAACATCTAAAGGACTACAGACCTCGCTTGCCTCAGTTAAAGTCAGTGTTATTTCACATTAAGAGAGATATTGTGCAAAAAAGGGAGAATTGAAAGGTGAAAACCACTGTTGACCCAAAAGAACTCAAAGGTTCATTTCACATTTGCCAAAAAACATCTTGATGACCCCCAAGACTTTTGGGATAATATTCTGTGGACTGATGAGTCAAAAGTGAAACTTTCTGGAGCACGTGTTTTATCAGCATGAAATACATAACATTAGCTTTTATTTCAAGTCTCAGTTAACTAAATGCAACTAGTCTTGAAACATTAGCGTGTACATGATGGCTACCATCTTCCAATTAACTGGATGCGTTTTAAACAGCCCTTAGTGGCTTCATTAATATATATTATAATTATAGCGCTGAGTTATTTCTGGTTTTGATCTTTAGGCTTAGCATAAAGGTAACTAATATTCATTAGTGTTAGGGTGATTTTTTCTGATCTGTAGTAATTTTATGCAAAACAACTTGCTCCGGAGCAGACTTAAAGGTGCCATATCTTATAGACTGTTGAATTGAATTCTTTTGTAACTAAATGCAATGTTGAAAACATCCTTCTAAGTATTGCTGAATACTCAATTAGGGTAGCAGGCACCCTAATTATTATTTAATCCTATATCTAATTCCCTTTTTCACCATTTAGCCGAGAAGACTTGTGATGCAAGACAAAGGCCACCACTGGTAGGATGGTCCCGTAAAACAAATGCTTTCTCTAACTATAACTTTAAGAGCCAGCTTTTGCTACACAAACAAAATATGTATTAATTACTGCAATAAGCTGGGTGCCAGCAATAAGATATCATTGCCCATGATTTTCTGCCTCCTTTGGTTAATGGCTAGTCCCAAAATCATTTATGCACTTGACCTTTGTCTGCCGTATACTGCTTATGTTGCCTTATTTTGTGTATGGTGTCTGTCATTTTCCATTGTCCTTCGATAATAATAGCCATTGTCTAGACTGGTTCAATATACAAATGTAAACGTCAATAGGTAATAAAGTACTATTGGTATAGTCATAATGTAAATGTCAAAAGTATCAAACCATTTTTTATTTATATTTGTCTTAACCTAAAAATATCATGCCATAATGTTAGGAATAAAAGAAACATCAGTTCTTGAGATGGCCTCAAACTCCGACCTGTCCGGTAACTGGCATAAGGGCGCATTTAGTAACCCAGAAGTTTGCAAAGGTTTAAAATTTCAAATCTTTCATATGACTGTTCAGTTAGTAGGAGTGATCCATGGAGCTTCTCTTTCAACTAGGTGTGAGATGAACTTAATTAAAGTTATGTGGAGAGAGATGGTCTTCAAGCAAGCTTCCCTTTTCAGGTGTGCACATCCACAGTGCGTGTCCTCATATGCCTTATCTGTGACTTCAGACCAGTTCAGAAGTGTGTCTCATTCTATTTCAGAGATCCAGATCCACACCTTCAGCTGGTTTGACAACCTCATGTAATAGGTGTATTATTTTTGTACTTGTGTAAGCTAGAGGTCTCAAACAGGTAGCGTCTGAACAACTTGTAGCTCTCTGGCTACCACTGAGTAGATCTTAAGTGACTGGCTTGTAAATACTTTAATTATATTGTTAATATAGGCAAGTTCATGAAGGGCCGCCATTCCCATTTCACACTTGTGTTGGTTGGTTTCTCAATGTGTGCCATTGTATCTATAAGTTTTCTTTTTAACTTAAGTCTGTCAGGATTCTTCTTATCCTGTAAGGGCCAAAGGGTTGCAAGCCACATGTTAAAATGGTTAAGGCAGATTTTATAGTTCTTGTATAAACCTTTGCATTGTTGACCATGTCTTGTTAATCTAAATGCACCACAGAAATCCATACCAACTCAGTAAAGATAATTCGTTTTCCAGAGTGTTATTCAGTGCATTTACCTACTTCCAACCCACTCTGAGTAGATGTATCGGTGAATTATGCCTTGAAAACCCACTGTTTTGAAGAATATTATCAAGCATTAAACGTGATGCGCTTTATCTGTAGTGTAATTACCCCCCCCCCGTGCATTATCTAATTATTTATACTGATAAAAACCCTTAGTGTTAGTAAAGAAGAGATTTATTCCCCGCAAATAAAAGCTATTCTGTTGAAACAAGACCTTAAGTATTCCTAGTTTAACTTCCCTATCATAACTATTGATGGCAAAATGTTAGTTTTGCAGTTTCAGTCAGAAAATGGTATTGATTGCTCTCTTTTGTGCTCAATATATATATTTTTTTCTGCAAACCCACTTTGTCTTCCTTATGCAGGTTTGACCTTGGTTCCTTTCTTAGTTGGCTGAGTTCTTTCTACACGCGTCTTATTGATATTATCAATCAATCATTTTTTGAATATTATATTGTATTAGTCAAAATTGTGGGTAAGAATTGATTAGAAAGCTCTGCAGTCATAAAAGCTAATGATCCTATTTTGTCTTAATTATGTTTTGCTGACATTTCTTAAGTTGGGAGTTCATTGCGAAGGCATGGTAGCGGGTGCCTTAATTTTTCAGTGCCTCCTTTCCTTTTGTTGCCGAAATAATTTGGGGAAACATCATTTGTGTAGTATTTACATTGTGTTACAATGTGCCATGCGCCGAGAGTGCTCGTAATCGAAGTCTGAGACAGGCGAGTGGGTGAGCAGCTCCACTTGTGAAGCTGTTTTTCAGCGCAGCAATTCTAAATAACATGGCTGACTGTAATTATTATTGAGAGTGCTTTGTCATTACATCACAAATGACATCATCAATTTAATTTAATGACCTCACCCACAGCCATGACTTGTCATTTGTTATGAAATAATAAAGCGTGAGAAGCTTGGCTTATTGATATTGCTCATGGTTCAGAGGAGAAGAATACCGCGGTTCAGTGAACTCCAATTCCAGTGCCGCATGCCACTTATCTCAAGACTGTCTGTTTCTGATTCCTTTCTAAATTATGGTTTAGACTTTCAGCATGAATAAGTATAAATAAAGTAATGTGTCTCCGCAGGGTCACTAGCCAATAAATGGCAAGCCTCGTACTTTCTGCCCTTTAACCTAGCACTTAAATTACATTTTTTAACATAATTAATTTATTGAATGTACTTCATTCTATTAACGTGGCCTTACTGTGATACACATATAACAATAAAAAAATAGCAGTAAGTGAACTTGGCCTGCTGGGAACGTAATACTGTATGTCTATAGTCCTCCTCACAACTGTGCCCTGAGTGGCATATTGACAATAGGGGGGGGCCTTATTAATGACCTTTACAGAAGGCTGCATTGTGTAGATACAATACAACTTTCCATAAACTTACCTTGTAAAGGCAAGTTTGTATTTAGGATTCTAAATCTATTTGAGATAATCACAATTGTCTGATGAAAATGATCTATGAAAACACTTAGGAGAGAGAAGGGAAAGGCCAACCTCCTGAGATACAAGAGCTGTTAGTAATTAGACTCAAGCTGTACAAACCAGCCATTCAGTTATGGAATATAACTTTTAAACAAAATGTTATTGTATAGGTTATTGTAGCTTTTGGAAAGCCATTTATAGAGAGGGGACTTCACATTTAAGGCACATTATTGATTTTCTGTATGGCATAGTACAGATTATTTAATGATTAATGGGAATGTATAAATGCCATTTTAAGCATCATACGTGTTGGATCAAATAAAATACATGTTTTTGAGAAGTAGGTAAGAAGCAGCTATTGGTATACACAGGACCTGGTAGGACCTGGTAAGTTCCAGGTGGCCTGGGATCCTTGTTTTACGTCTAGCAGAATTTATTTCTAATGTCTCTCTTCTGTGTTAATACTGTGAAATGATATGAGATATCTGACCTATTTAATAACACATTATGGACATTAGCTCAGACTTCAATGTAGGATAAACTCACAGTTACAACCCTTGGTTGTGAATAGTTTAGTGAACACAACTAACCTATAGGTTCTGCATTTATTGACTAACGTCCTAGTATTGGATATATAAGGTGTTTCTCAAGATATTTAGCAGCTGGCTTCTCATACTGTAAATATGTAGAGAGACAGAAAATATGTCTTCATAGACATCTGTACTAAATATTCCATCCAAAAGTATGTCAAGTGGTAAAAAGGCATGGACTGTGGTGCTGTGCCCAAGCTGTCCTGTATGTGCAATCTGAACATCTAAGGCAGTGCCTGATAACACCAGAGGCTGCTGTCCTCTGGCGACTTGACTGTGTGTGTAATTATTTTGTGTGCCTAAATGACTGTGTATGGAATTGTATATATGTATATGTGTGTGTGTATGTGCTTGCGTGACTTTGTATGTTTGACTTTGTGGTCAAAGTGCGCCCGGGGTTTGCAGAACCCCGGTGTTGTACATTCTCTAGCTTGGTTGTTACACTGGAAGACTGTTTTGATAACTTTGATTTAAGTTTTCCTTTCCTCAAAGTTGGGCCTTTACTGTTGAAGTGATTATAAACTTTTCAGCTTCCTCCAGCAGCACTAAACATGTCATTCCTAATAAATCTTTTCTTGGAAGACACGAGTGTTAAGTAGGTCATCAGAATATCTGACATTGAGTTGATAAGTATCTGGGAAGAAATATGAGAATCCATAATGAAACGAATATGCTTTTATTTGCCATCAAAATTAGTTACACTTGTAGTTAGTGGAAATGTTAAAAAAAACCAGAACAATACATACCATGCTTTTTTGCTGTTATAGCAGACAAATGTAATTTGGCCTTGCACTACATTTCAACCTAATAAAAGTAAAGCCTAATGTATTGCATAAATAAAACACCCGCTCTAGTCTGCCTGTACATAAGAGAGAAGATCGTGTAACTGCTCTCTGCGGACTTCTACTCGCTGACCCGACAACCCTGACGCCTTCGGCTCGCGCACTGGACCTGTGTTGTTGATAGCTGAGCTGTCGCCATTTCTTGTGGCAAGAAGTATGACTTTAAAAGGAAAATAATGTTAAAGGGTCCAGTGTAGCGGGTAGTGAGTTTGAGTTCTTTGTTTGGCCTCTTTTACCCTTTATACCTTGAAATTCAAGATACAAATAGTCATTCCTCACCTCTTGCCATCTGATCTGACAGCGGAATATCCCATGTAATAGTAAAGGACTAATCGTCAGGCCTGGTGGAACATCATCTGTATTGAGATCATTAAGACATTTAAGGTCTTTGTTTACGTTCTCTCCATACGCTCTGTCTAGTAATATATGACAGCGGAGAAACCAGCAGCTTTTAATGGCAGGCACAATTCTCTATATCAGGGGTCCTCAAACTTTTTAAACAGGGGGCCAGTTAACGGTCCCTCAGACAGTTGGAGGGCCGGACTATAGTTAAAAAAATATATAAATATATACATACATATATATAACAACAATCACAATCCTATCATGCCCAGGTTCTAGCATGTGCTGGCTGACTTAGCATGATAGGAGTGTGATTGCTATTTGCAAATATATATATATTAATACTGTTATTCTGTCCAATAAAAGTGTTAACACACCGAAGTTGGACCAAAAAATAATTTATAACAGCAATCACACTCCTATCAGGCCTAGGCAGCCACTACATGCTGGAATCTGGGCATGAAAGGAATGTGATTACGGACTCCCTATGCCAAGCTATCCCCCAACACTTACACATCCATGCTATCTGAAACCCTCATTCACAAACATTCAGCATACCACCCATCACTCTCACACACTTACATTCAGCATAACACCCATCACTCTCACACACTTACATTCAGCATAACACCCC
>VKOC01029328.1:0-18447 GCA_009364415.1 Spea multiplicata
TATACTGTTCCATACAGTGGCAGAGCTGGGAGACAGAGGCCTTGCACCCCCACTGCAGGACTCCTGAAAGGTAAGTGAACTTCAAAGAGGGAGAGGGTAGATAGTTAGGACGGGGTAGATAGGGAGAATGGGTGAGATGGGGGATAGGGGGTAGATAGGGCAGAAGGGAGTGAGAAGGGGTAGATAGGGCAATCATACTCCTATCATGCCAAGTCTGCCAGTATATCCTGGAATCTGGGTATGCCTGGACATGATAGGAATGTCATTGCTGTTAACAAAACCAAAGGGAGCGGCTGCACAGAAACCAAACCAAAGGGAGCGGCTGCACAGAAATATTGTTAATATACACAGGCTTTTAGTTGTCCGGGTGCTCCAAAAATAGCCAGATATATGTTACCAAAGAAAAAATGGGCACTCACGGGTCTTTGCCTTGAGAAAGGACTGGAGGTGGTCCGAAACGTTGGCAGTGCTGATTGAAATCAACTAGTGTTTAATGCACTTTACTGCAAAGACCCGTGAGTGCCCATTTTTTCTTTGGTTACATATATATATATATATATTATTAATATTGTTATTTAATTGTTTTGTCCTATTTTGGTGTGTTACTTACTTTAAATAAATGTGTTAGATTTTTTTTATGGTGTGGGGGGTCATATTTGGTTTCGGCCAGGTAAATGCTGCATTTTCGGTTTCAGTCCAGAATTCGTTTCAGGGCATCCCTAAGCCAGACAATGAAGTGGTAGGCCTACACCACATCAATGTTTGGCTAAGTATATAGTGATAGGAGTTATGCTGCACTATTGTCAATGCCTGGCTCAGTGTATAGTGATAGGGATTACGCTGTACCACTGTTAATGTGTGCCTCAGTATATAGTGATAAGTGTTATGCTGTACCACCGTCAATGTATATAATGATAACAGTAATGCTGTACCACCTTCAGTGTCTGCGCCGGTATATAACGGTAGAAGCTATGCAGTTTTAAAGTGTATGTGGGGGGGGGGGTGCCACATACAGGATCCGCCCCAGGTGCCAAATACTCTAGGTACGCCCCTGACCACACTCTCTCCTGTGTTAACGAGAGAATCCCTGACATGATGTCAGCTGGTCCTTTTGGTCCAGGGCTGAAATGCAGTGGAAATGTATTTGTGGGATTAAGTTAATTTTCATGGCAAAGAGTGGCTCTGCAATTGATTGCAATTCACCTGATCACTCTTCATAACACTCTGGAGTATATGCGAATTGCCATCTAAGGCAGTAGACTTCGAAAATTAATGTTTTTGTAATTCTCAAGACTTTGAGTGTATAGAAAAAACAACTGTCTGCGCTTCTCACCCTAATAAAGTTGGCAACAAATATATAAACATAATATAAATGAGAGGTTTGGGTTATATGAATTGGCCAAAGCATAATTAAGCTCACCCGCCACGTCAAGGCACACTCTTAATTGCACCTCCCCCAACACGTTAATAAGGTTTTGGTAGCGGTATAAACTGCTTTGTGTTCTCACCTCCTACATAATGGGAGTAGGTTCTCACCCTATTGAGAGTGTGCCTTGACGTGGCGAGTGAGCAAATTTAACACACCTGCTCCCCATTCACACCCAAGACCTTGTAAGACTAACGAGTCACATGACACCGGGGAGGGGAAATGGCTAATTGGGCCCAATTTAGACATTTCCACTTAGGGGTGTACTCACTTTTGTTGCCAAGGTTTAGACATTAATGGCTGTGTGTTGAGTTATTTTTTTAAGGGAACAGCAAATGTACACTTACTACTTTACATTGTAGCAGAGTGTCATTTCTTCAGTGTTGTCACATGAATAGATAAAATATTTTAAAAAATGTGAGGGGTGTACTCACTTTTGTGAGATACTGTACACAGTTTTGAATTAAATCCAGCTGTACTGTACTGAATCCAGCCATACTTTACTGCTTATACTCTGCAAAGTAGGCCTTAAAGGTTACAGTGTCCATATTATTAAGCCAGTTGTAAAAATCCTGTGAAGAAGCCCCTTGAGGCCGAAACGTGTCAGGTCATTGGCATTTTTGTATTTGTTTTGCAAATTCTATATTATATCAGTTGTTTTTTATATTTCAATTATGTATTTTGAATAGTAATGCAATAACTATATTATTTTTATCCTCTGAATCTAGGGATGCACTCAAATGAAAATTCTGGACTGAAACTGAAAACTCAGGATGCACTTGGCCAAAAATGACCTCCCCCTGCATCTTTAAAAAAAGAAAAAAAAAGTATTTTCCAATAGTTTTCGCTTTAGTATTGATTTATGTAAGGGCCCTAGCTAGTTGCCCCTCCTTTGTATTGATGCTGCCAGCACAGATAATGGGGATGGGGTCTGACCCATCACTTACAGCCTCACTGTGCAATGCTCCCAGTGGGTGGGTCCATAATTGGAGCATGTTAAGGACCCAGCAGATGCTAAGTAAGAGTTGACGTAGTCAGAGTGCTGTAAGGAAGGTATTTAGGACCCAGCTGTACCCATTACCCTCAAACACTTCCTAGTATTTGGGCCTTTATAAAGCTGGAGGTGAATACCAGGTATCACAACAACCTGGACATTGACCACCCTATATTTAAATATTAAAGAAGTCCTACTTTTGCTGATAACAACTATATACAGTTGTGCTCAAAAGTTTGCATACTATGCCAGAAATTTTGAAATGTTGGCATTAATTTAAAAAAAAAAGACTGATCCTGCAACAAACTGTCTTTTATTTAAGGCTAGTGATCATATGAAGCCTTTATTATCAAATAGTCATTTGGCTCATTTTTAAATCATAATAATAGATATAACTCAAATGGCCCTGATCAAAGGGTTACATAACCTAAAATGTATGGCTTGTTACTTCTACGCAAGGTGACACACACAGGTTAACATGGCAATTAAAGGTTAATTTGCACTGAGCAGACTAGATACTGAGCCATGGGGAGCAGAAAAGACCTGCGAAACAAGTTAATGGAACTTTATAAAGATAGAAAAAGATATAAAAAGATATCCAATGCCTTGAAAATGTCAGTAAGTACTGTTCAATCACTTATTAAGAAGTGGAAAATTCAGGGATCTCTTGATATCAAGCCAAGGTCAGGTAGACCAAGAAATAGTTCAGCCAGAACTGCAAGAAGAATTGTTCGAGATACAAAGAAAAACCCATGGGTAACCTCAGGAGAAATACAGGCTGGAAAAAAGCAGTGCGGTTGTTTCAAGAAGAACAATACGACAATACTTGACCAAAATTAAGCTGCATGGTGGAGTTGCCAGAAAAAAGCCTTTACTGCGCCAAGGCCACAAAAAAGCCTGGTTTTATTATGCCCAACATCATCTTGACATGCCTCATAGCTTCTGGCACACTGTAATTTGAGTGATGAGACCACAATAGAGCTTTATGGTAACAACCATAAGTGCTATGTTTGGAGAGGGGTCAACAAGGCCTATAGCGAAAAGAATACCATCCCCGTTGTGAAGCATGGTGGTGGCTCATGTTTCAGGGGGTGTGAGCTCTGAAGGCACAGGGAATCTTGTGAAAATTGATGGCAAGTTGAATGCAGCATGTTATCAGAAAATATTAGTAGGCCATTTGCATTAGTCCGCACCGAAGCTGCGCATGGGACGCTCTTTGGTGTTCCAGCATGACAGTGACCCTAAGCACAAGGCCAAGTTGACCCTCCAGTGGTTACAACAGAAAGGTTCTGGAGTGGCCATCACACTATCCTGGCCTTCATATCATTGAGCCACTCTGGGGCGATCTCAAACGTGCGGTTCAAGCAAGTCAACCAAAGACTTTACACGAACTGGAGGAAATTTGCCATGACAAATGGGCAGCGATACCTGCTGCAATAATGTGGGGTATCATAGATACATATTGCAAAAGACTGCACACTGTATACTAAAGTATGCAATACACAGTATTTAGAACTAAGGGTATGCAGACTTTTGAACATTTTTTTCTTTGTTGCCATGTTTTGTTTTATGATTGTGCCATTCTGTTATAGCCTACAGTAGGAATATGAATCCCATGATTTGTGAGGTCAATAAAATTCCAAAAATTGCAAGAGCAGGGTCCTATCTTCCTTCAGTAGCATTCTGTGTTAATGATTGCTTCGGAATCTGCTCTATATAAATAAATGTAACCTAATGAAAAACCGGTTTGTATTTTAGAAATATTTTGAGTGTCCATACAACCACTTGGCATTTTAATATGAACAACATCAAATAAAACAGGCAGTCATTTTACTATTTGATCTTTTAAAGAAACACAATGTTGCTGCGACTTCAATGCAAGTACATTTGTGACATCCAGTATCACAGAAATAACACTGTAAGCACTGGTTATTCCTACTGGTCAGCATTACATTGACACCTACTTTAAACTTGTTGCTTTAATATTTTAGTTAATGGAGATGACATTCTAAAATATTCTATCTATCTATCTATCTATCTATCTATCTACCCATGCCCTTCTTTTCAGCTATATTGATTTTGTTATTTTTGTGCCTTGAAAAAAATAAGGCACTGCCGTTTGACTGCAGTGGTTTTCTGTGTGTGGGTGAATGTGGGGTGTCAGGAGGAGGCACTGTGTGCAAGCAGCTATGAAAAAGGCTTTGGACAAGGTAAAGCTGTGGGGGTGTGATTGAGTAAGCATGTAATAGTGTGCATGTGTAAGTTTCAGTATGTGTGTTTATGTGAGTGTGTGTTAGACTGAGTGTATGTTAGTTACCAAGGGAGGCACACAGGCTCATGGTTACAACTGAATTTACCTGCAGGATCAGGGGGTGCCAGCCCACCCCTGAGCAGCATGTCTCTTGAGATGTAGGTTGCTGCACACACAGTGTGATTTTATATATTGCAGTATGCCAATACTGCAGATAGAAACAAACGAAGAACACAGCCAGCCCAACAAATTTACTGGCTGCACACCAAATCATGAACCAGAGTCTATGACAACAAAACTAGTCTCGTATAAATTAAACCTTGAACAAGCATCCAGCAGTCACATAGGGGGGCTTCACATCTGGGCACCACAGACACCAGATTAATGAGTCAAGGTAGTACATTTTAGGGACAACGTGGCAAGGGGATAACGTTGAAAGACTAGCTTTTGGAGGCACCCAGCTAAAGTGTACTCAGCATGCGTCAGAGCTTACTTAGCATGATACATCAGTGAATAAACAAGGAACCTAAATATGCCTAAAGTGGAAGGATGGCCTAACATACTAATCTGGTTCATGTTGCTTTAGAAAACAAAATTCTGTTTTCTACCATGCTACAAATAACCATGGGCAGATCTCCTTGCTAGACCACCAAGCAGAGAGACTGCAGTGTTTTCACTGCACAAAATGTAAATCTATCGCTATGCCAGTACAGGGAAGGGATGCAAGAATCACACCTAATAGGACTCTGGTCGACCCCTTTATCTGTGATGTCCATATTTATTTAGTACAGTACTGTTTTGCCTTCATACTGTGCTGCATGTTACAAAAATATCTAATGATAGGTTTTGGAGTGTTTAATGTCCGTAATTGCTTGATTTTAAGCTTGTTTTCATGTGTGTTTTTTTTTCTTATAAGGTAGTCTCTGTTGGAATTGGTCTGGCAAGAATCCCATGAACGCATTGCTCTAGAGAGTTACTTCTGTAGTTGTTTTTGTTAAATAAATATTGTAATGTTAAACTAATATGATGTGACAACCAGCTGAAGTATTTGCAATATTATATAGGTAGGGATAATGTACTATGATACTACCATAGTTATTTTAATGAATTTATAATGTCCAAATAAATCTTGCAGCGTCTTAATATCTGGGACTGCAATGTGCACAATGTCATTCAACATTTTGACACACTGAAAAACATAATATTCCTTTTTACTATTGGTTGCACAACGACTTTTGTTGTTGATGGACATATATAAAACAGAAGTCTCTTAAGGTAGAAGGCAGATATTTTTCTCTTCTCGGTGTGTGCTTTAACACTTTGCCTCTCTAAGCATAGCTTCATATTTGCTCCCATTGTCTTCATTTTGATGTTTCCCCTCTTCTATTTTAATATATTTGCTACATGTCTGTTGAGTACCACGGCGACTTTCTTTTTCTTTTATTCTTGCTACTAAGTTAATTGTCATGTTCAGCTGCCTTTAGCAGGACATCTCTTAAATAGCTCATCTCTCCTGGACTCCATCTAAAGATGTCCAGACAATCAAAAACCTTGGTTTTAGTGTGGTGCAATGCAACCCCTCTCTTTATATTAAACCACACTGATTGATGATCACTTGAGCCCAGTGACATCTGAAATCAGATCTTCATTTGTAAATACCAAATCCAACACACCCTGTTTCCTTGTTGGCTCTTCGATTAACTGGTTAAAGCACAGTCCCTGTAAGGAGTTTAGGATGTCTCTACTCCTGGCTGACCCAGCTTTTTGTTTTCTCCAATGTACATCAAGGAGATTAAAGTCTCCCATCTTCTCCCTCAGTACCACAGCCCCTTCATCATTGAGGTGCAGTCCATCCCTGCTATAGAGTCTGTAGCCAACTGCAAAATCTGCCTTGTTCTCTAAAAATCCCAAATCTTCCTAAGCTCCCACTGGCTGCCTAGTGTAGCACTTGGTACAGTTAATGTTCCTGAAAATATTACCTTGGAGGTCCTTTCCCTAAGTTTGTCACCTAGTGCCATAAAATCTTTTTTTAAGGACCCCCCACCTGCCATTGACTTTGTCATTACTACCAACATGGTCTATGACCTCTGGATCATCACCATCCCCTCAAAACAATCTGTCCACCCGGTCCACAACATGCCGAACACAAGCACCCAGAAGACAGCATACTGTTTGGCATTGCAAAACTTCCCCCCGGGCCCCTCAACTTCAACAGCTAGTCTGTGCAGTAATTGCCCCTTGCCTCCTCTCCTTCCAACATAAAATATATGTAAACACACAAATTACACACACTTACACATCCATGCTCACACACACAATTACACATGCATGCTCACACACAATTACACATGCATGCTCACACACATGCTCACACACAATTACACATGCATGCTCACACACAATTACATGTCCATGCTCACACACACACAATTACACATCCATGCTCGCACACAATTACACATCCATGCTCGCACACAATTACACATCCATGCTCACATACACAAGTACACATGTATGCTCACATACACAGACAAATGCACATCTATGTTCACACACAAAAGTACACATCCATGCTCACAGAAGTACGCATCCATGCTCATACACACACACATATACACAACTACACATCCCTGTTCACACACACACACAGACAAGTACACATCTAGTTCACACACAAAAGAACACGTTCCATGCTCACACAAGCATACATCCATGCTGAAAAACATACATATATACATATATACACACACAAACACATATACATGCACATTATTTTGTGTTTCTGGTAAACATGTGTTTATGACAGGGCCTTGGTACACTGAAAAGAATTGTCCCGCTTGTTTTTAGTGCGTTAAAATTGAATGTCTGCAAACACAAAAATGGCAAAATAAGGTTCAGGTATATCTGTTAAAATTGAGATTCCTTAAAGGAGAATGTGACACCGTAAACAAATGTTCCTTCTATAAATAGAGATAAAACCGTCGCTCCTGGCATTTACTACTTCCTTATTTGATTTTGATTTGTGAAAGACAATTTTACAAATGTATAAATAGATGTGTCCGTAAACTGAGAAAACCTGAAATGCTGAAAAACATCAAATAACATATACGGACTAAGACATCCATCTATAAATAATATTCACTGTACAATTCACTGTAGCCTCACCCATGCTGTAAACTAAGTGTAAAATTGAAACATTAGTGGCTCTGATGTGATTCCCTCACTAGCCCTATGGCCCAGATTAGGTTGTTCAGTCATTAAACACATGGGAGGTGCGTTAGTAAATAAATCTCTTGCACAGAGAATATGAGGGTGACCCCTGCTGATTGAAACTAGTAGTGCACCTTGGTTTTCATGACTTGTTTTAAGTCCACATTTCTAAATGCTTGTAATCTCACACTATGTAGAGTCACACATGAGGTGCACTAATAATCCTCATAGCAAAATTAGAACATAGAATTTCACATGTGATAGAAACCATCCAGCCCATTAATTCTGCCCATTTTCCCTGAGTAAAGATCCAGACATTATCAGTTCTAGGTCTCGTCTTAGATTCAGGATAGCTTTATGCCTATCCTGTGCGTGTTTAAATTCCCCCACTGTTTTCACCCTATACCACTTCTGTTGGGAGGGCGTTCTATTTATATATGACACTTTCAGTAAAGTAAAACTTCCTTTATCAAATCTAAGCCTCCGACCCTCTAGTTTTAGAGTATGGCCTCTCCTGCTAACATTTCTTCTCCATTGAAATAAACTTCCCTCCCCTAGCTATTAAGTAGGATTAAGTAGGTTTGCAGAATATGCAGGATTGCCGCAGAAATGTCAATTCAGCAGTAGAATTAAGTTTTCTTCATATCAAATGTTATTCAGACTCGAAGAGGTGCACTTTTTAAATGATAAATGATATAATTTTATATAAAGTTTCAATGATGATGATTATGATGAGAGTTGTTTTTTTCTATGTCTCTTTAGTGCTAATTCTCCTTGGTGTTCTTTCTTAGCTTTCTCCTTAGCTTACTGGTACAAGAGAGTCCTAAATTGTGTGTTTTAGTTTTTGGACCGTGGATCCATACAGCCCGAAATGTAATAAGTATGTTGCAAGACAGCAGCTAAAGGACTTGTTAGAGGCTCTATCACAGTACTCCGTAGCGGAGCAGAAGGCTCCTGCACATCAGTGGCGTCTCCAGCTTTCATATTTAGGGGGAACATGGGGGGGCAGGGACCGAAGTAGGGGGACAGTTATAATCTAACAACTATAAGTCAATTATGTATTTAAAGGGGGCTTTTTCTAACATATAAAACGCTGCATTAGAATATATACTATATATAGTATATATATATATATATATATATGCGTTAGACATGCAATTTTAACTACATAATATGTACTTATCTCTTTGAAGTAAAGACCTTAATTGAAATATGATGTAAAAAGTAACAGATGAACTGGCAGTTTTCTTTCTTTAATATTAGACCCTGCTTCCGATATATATATTAATATTAAACCCTGCTGCCAATATATATAAATAGTAGACCCTGCTGCCAATATATAAAAATAATGGACCCTGCTTCCTATATATATATATATATTATAAATATTTACCAACTGACTGCAGATCAGGGAAAACTGTAAGAGTCAGTACACTCGTCTTCCCTCCTTCTGACTGCGGCCATAAGAAATGTGAGAGTTTCTCTCCCCCTAAATCATCCCCAGAGTCCTTTTGTCCCTCATTCACTAAACCACACATCTCTTTTACTTACTCCCTGTAGTTCAGGTATAGATCAAATAAACAACACATGGAAACAACACATGCAACTAAATAAGACATAAAAACCCTCTATTTGCAGGTATACATAAATAATGTATGGAAACATAGCGGTGCAGGTATAGATCAACAGAACACACAAACCCAGCATTGCAGGTATAGATCGACTGGAAATCACATGTAAACTCAGCACTCCAGGTATTGATTAACTGAATGAGACATACAAGTCCTGTATTTGCAGGTAAATATTGTATGGAAACATAGCAGGTATAGCTCAATTGGAATTGACATAAAAAATCAGCATATAGATAAAACCCACTAAAATACAGGCACAGATCACAGGTTGTACATCCCAAAGCCAGCCCTGGCATTAACATTGCCTTTTTGACAAATCAATAATGAATCTATGATTCACACAAACACTTTTACAATCACTCAATAATTCACTTTTATTTACACAGGGGCGTACCTAGAGTATTTGGCACCTTGGGCGGATCCTGTATGTGGCACCCCTCCACACACAAACACTTTAAAACTGCATAGCTTCTATCGTTATAAACTGGCGTAGACATTGAAGGTGGTAGAGCATTACTGTTATCATTATATACTGAGGCAGACATTCACTGAGTAGAGCATACCACCTACCACTATATACTGAGGCAGGCATTGACTGTGGTACAGCATTACACCTATCACTATATACTGAGGCACACATTGACAGTGGTACAGCGTAATCCTTATCACTATACATTGAGCCAGACATTGATAATAGTGCAGCATAACTCCTGTCACTATATACTAAGCCAAACATTGATGTGGTTTAGGCCTACCACTTCATTGTCTGGCTTAGGGATGCACCGAAACGCCTGGACTGAAACCGTAAATGCAGCATTTACCTGTCCGAAACCGAATATAACCCCCCACCATAAAAAAAATCTCACACTTTTATTTAAAGTAAGTAACACAGCAAAATAGGACAAAAAATTCAATAACAATATTACTATATATATATGATTGTTAAGAGCAAATCACACTCCTATCATGCCCAGGCATACCCAGATTCCAGCATATACTAGCTGACTTGGCATGATAGGAGTATGTTTGCTGTTAGCATCTATATACATCTATCATATACACAAACACTTTAACAGTCACTCACTAATTCACACTTTCATTCACATAATTAATTCACACAATCATTTATTCTCTCACCCATTCACACAAATTTACACATTCATTAATGCATTCTCACAAACTCATTAATTATCTCCCTCATTCAGACAATTCATCCACACATTCATTCTCTCACTCATTCTCACTATCTACCTTTACCCCTTTTCTACCCCCTCCCCCTCCCTTCTCACTATCTACCCCCTCCCTACTCACTATCTACCCCGTCCATTCACACTATCTACCCCCCTCCCTTCATACTATCTACCCTCTCCCCTTTTGTAGTTAAAGGTTTTGGACTTACCATTCAGAAGTCCTGCGGTGGGAGCAAGACGCCTCAGTCTTCCTGCTCTGCTGCTGCTTCCTGCTCTGCCGCTGCGCTGCTTCATGCCAAAATATGACGTTATATTACGGCGCTCAGCATGACATGCCGGCATGACATGCCGGCATGACATGCCGGAACGGGTGGTAGTGTAGTAATCCTTCTTTCCCCTAATTGCACCTTTCAGCATAAACCAAGTCATCCCTCCTTCTCATTTCTCTTTTGAGGTTCACACCATCTGTCTCTTCTCTCTACTTTCTCTTCACATCGCAGTGATATATCAACCACCAGGATACCTGGGAATTTGTGGGTTACAGCTACCAGGAGCCTACCCTTGCAGGACGCAGCCAGGACCCAATGCAAGCATTTCCTTGGCCCTCGCTCCACACTCCCTAGCATTCACTCACTCCCTCCGCTCCTGTACCACAAAATAGGTATAGATCAAATAAACAACACATAAAACAGCACTTGCATGTATAGATCAACTGAATAAGACATACAAACCTACATAACTACATACATAAATAATGTATTGAAACATAGCATAGCAGGGATAGATCAACACATTAACACACAAAACCAGCTTTGCATGTATGGATCAATTGAAATTCACATGTGAACTCAGCATAGAATCAGACAAACAAATCCTGTATTTGTAGGTGTACAATAATAATGTATGGAAACATAGCATTGCTGGTACAGATCAACAGAACACACAAGCCCAGCATTGCCGGTATAGATCAACTGGAAATCACATGCAAACTCAGCACTGATGGTATAGATAAAAAACACATGGAAACAACACTGCAGCACTCAGAAATAAAGGTATAGATAAAGCCCCCTAAATTACAGGCATAGATCACACTGCCTACAAAGAACAAAAGGGCAGAGCCATGGGACAGCTTCTTGCCCAGTTCCTCCTATAGGGGGAGAGGGTATGCCTAGAGGCTCCACCGTTTTGCGAAAGTTCAACAGGTGACCAGGCTCATGGAGAAGTGGACAAAGAAAGAAAACATGGAGAGAAGTGGACAAAGAAAGAAGACAGAACATTTAAGAACAAGAAAACATAAGAGAAGAAGAGGAGCTGAGGGAAAGGAGACAGGGACACATTGTGAAATTGTAAGAGCGTGAGTGAGAGTGTAAGAGAGCATGAGAAATTGATTGAGGGTGACAACAAATTGTTTGCAAATGAAAAAATCCCTGTGATTTCTTTGTAATTTGAAGATAAAGTTTTAACAGGAAACTAAACTAAAAGTTTGTCCGAATTGTTTTTGGTCAATTTGCACAAGTCTAGTCCAGACACAGTAGGGGCACCAAAAAGTTGTCTTGCATTCATCCCTACATAATATTAACACAAGAAAGTTGAATCACATAGATACACGCTACCAGGGGCGTAACTAGAAACCACAGTGCCTTGGTGCTAAAAATTGCCCTGGGCCAAAGAAAAACAGACGTAAACAGGATATGCTGATAGAAAACACCTTTTATTAAATAATAGAAAAAATGGCAAAAATAAATGTAAGCACAATCCGGAATCATAGTCAAAAATACAAGCCAGGGGTCAAAGCTAAAACATGTAGTCAGACCCCAAATCTTGTAATAACTAACCCCCTTACCAGCCATCTTCTGGGCATAAATAGAGGGGTTGCCTGGCCACATTACGTTTCTTGGTGATCATGTGGGTAAGCAAGGAAATCAGTGTCTTTCTATGTAATCTCGCTTAGACCCATTACTCAGAGACAGATTACAGTTAGATTGCGCCTTGGGCTGTCCCTCCTTGCTTATTCATATTCAAACCTTAAGATGACACATAGAAACATAATACCAGCAGATAAGAACACTCAGGCTGATGTAAAGACCTCAAACCCTATTCCGTCCTTGGGCTTGTTTTATATTCCATATAACCTTATTATGCATGTTTAGATTGCCCCGCTGTATTAACCACTTCTGCTGGAAGGCTGTTCCATCTATCTACAATCCCCTCATGAAATATTTTCAATACATATAAATGTTATGTAGACAATGCATAAAGCATACACACCATTTTACCATATATGCCTGTGTGTAGATATAGAGCACAGAGCATAGCTATGTGTGTGGTACACAGGATGCTATCTAAGCGGTAAGCCACAAGAACTGCTCTGTGCTTAGGTTCTTTGAGTGGTTAGTGAGGAGGGGAAAAAACACATGATTACATCACACAACTTGAGCAAGTCTGTATGAGCTCGTAGATTATTTTTTTTCACTTAGTTTTTTTTTTTAAACTATGAAAACATCTTTAATGTCCTCAAGCTGCCAGATTGTGTTTGTGAATATCTACTTGTATAGGCATGGTTGGCCTTATGGCTTCTTCCTCCCTATGCGCTATGGCTTATCACTTCACTATAGGGCACATAGCTGGTAGTGTCCAATAATATGTAAAATATCATCTTGTTTGTGAAACAAATGTTTTTGTTCACATTAGGTTCATCCGAAGCAACCTTGTCAACTTGTTAGCCCAAATCATATGGCTGTATATATAGTTATATGCCACATTGCATGACCCCACTGAGCTGTGTATTTAAAGGAAAAGCTGGCTCCAAAGAAACCCTAGATGCCGGTAACTGGTGCGAAGGGTTTATCAAGACGTGGTCTCTTGTGTGGAGCATTTGGAGAGCAAGCAGGGCCAATGATCCAACTTCAGTTTTACAATAGACTGGATGTCCAAGGTAGAGGATGTTTCCCTCTGCTTCCAAGGAAAGAAGAGGCCCTGAAGAAGATCCCTGAGCCAAGTGTGGGGTTACCCACCTGGACCTTTTTGCACTGTCTGTGTCATAATCCTGAACCATGTTACCGCGTTCTCAAAAGCTTCCAGCTTCTTGGCTGTGGGGCACTCTCTTTTGTTAAATGGTAACTCACATGATGTGTTCTGGGCTTCTGTTTGTGATTAAGCGACACAGGCACAAAACACAGAAGGCTGCTTGATGTTACTGTTTCTTCACCCCCATGTGTCACCCGAATAAAGGTTGAACTAACATAACAGGGAGGCGTAATCAAAAAAAAGCAAGTACCAGCAGATTCCATAGCGCTATCACAATAGAGGATAGAGTGAAAATGAATGATTCTTGACAATATACAAACACATTTTTGTGAACACCGTTATATATTTATTTAATGAACAGAAACATGTAGTTTCCAGGGAAAAACTGATGGATTTGCGTTAAGACTCTGGTAGGCCTTAACCTTCCGTGGATACGCAATCTATATTTAGAAGCCAGGGCACAATTAAAACTCAAACATGCCCTCTTTACCGTGGCACTGAGAAATGAGCAATGAGGAGGAGTGTACCAGACACGCATGTGCCTAATACAGAAGTACATGCAGTTTCATGGCGAACATAGTGACATGCTAGGCGGTATCTACATGTGCCATCATTCCACAGTCCCTTCACCTCTTTCTTAATCTTCCTTTTGCTTCTCTCTCCCTCCTTCCCATATTATTCTGTAGAAAGATCCTCTGTTGCTGCTGGCACACGCTGAGCCCAGCTGGCAGGAAGTCTTTGCATGTGAATCTTTATCAAAGAAATCACCTTATTAAAATAGATGAAAAATGTGGCACTGAGTCTTCCCGCGACTGCACACAGGAATCTGTGGTTTTAGATTTTCCGTAATAGTAAAAGACACAAATATTTACCGAACCTTCACTATACAAGATGTACCTTGTTTTTCTTTTGGTATCATACTTTTGAGGTCACGATGGACACCTCCCTCAAAACCAGGCCATTGAGAGATGGTTTTTTACTGTTTACCCTATTCCATGGATATAATATGGATAACAAAACTCAAATGCAAGCCTGTAACCAACACTTTCATACACTCACTAACATATATACTCTTGTATATGCCAAGTCTTCTGTATGACTCTACCAATATTGTAACCTCTTTCGAGCAGGGTCTTCCTAATCTTTGGTTTATATGTCAAAATTCTTATGTGATGAACTAATTGCTATGTATTGTTTGCCCATTACGACGGTATGACCATCATACCTGGTATCTTTCCTGAGTAGGCTTTCTGGAGCTCTACCTCTACTGGGGTAGTGGCTTGATGAAGGTGTGGAGCAAGTTGCACAAAGGCTAGACCCAGTCATTAGATGGTGGGGAGTAGGAAGGAAAGTGGGTGAGTGGTAGGGGAGAGTGGACATGGCCACAACAGCAGACTATGATTAAGCTTCTGCGGACATGAAACATGTAAGGCGTTTTCTTTTTTCCACTTTTTGTGATGTCTTGAGATTAAATGGTACAAAATATTTACAGTTGCTGCATCTATTTATTTCGGTGGGCTTTACGGCTAGGATGAGAATGCTTGTGTATGTGCTCCAAATGTATTCCTCTACATACACTCATTACCAGACATTAGCAGTTTCAGATAATTAACCTCTCTATTACCAACATGAGCAGATTCAGATAATTAACCTCTCCATTACCAGAAATGAGCATATTCAGAGAATTAACCCCTCTATGACCAGACATAGTCACATACACACACACAGTCACACATACATACTTGGTGCTGACTGCAGCTTACACTAAGCTCCGTGTAAAGGAGGGACTATCAGGAGAGGCTTCTGAACTCTCAGCCAAAGAGAGTTGAGAAGTGTCTCCTGATTGGATGAAACCACCTTCACTCAGAATTCTCATTCTCGGACAATGTATCATACCCGATTGAGGCTGCCAGGGACTGGTATATAACAAAATAATACTAATTGTAAAGATGCCAACAACATGATGTCTGTATTTAGTGGAGCGTCAAAAGTATGCAAGGCTGATGAACCATTGTCTGATGACGCAACTAGTGAAAGCAGAAATGCCAGTCTTTGGACTATATAGTTCAAATGCCTGGGCTGATTTTTAGTCGCTCACTGGCCTTGGTATACTGGTCTTGGTATACTTATCGAGTGATGACTGTGGAGACCACAAGCCTTCTCAGCAGGCTGGCCTGCTCTGGGAGACCACCTCTATACCAGTCCTTCCTTGGATCTTAGGAACTATGACCATTAGATGTTAGGTACAGAAAAAACATGTTTAGTATATACAGCATACCAAATTATGAAAAGATATAGTTTGCCAACAGTGATAAGAACATTCTCATATTTGACCCGTAACATTCAAAAATAGATGGAAAATTTTGGTCTACAAGGCGTTGTCATATTGAGAGTCATTTAAAGATTTATATTGTGGTACTTTCCTAGACATACATAATCAAAGACAAATGAAAAAGGGTTGGGTTTTTCTTTTCTTTCCCCGCTTCTTTAAACTTTTATTCATACTATCCATTCAGTTAGACTTATGTATATATATCAATGTGGTTTAAAAAAGAGCTTGTTAAAACAGTATAAAATATGTATGATTGCATTAATAGAGAAAGAGTAAAAATACATTTGAACACATTCTAAAAATAATGAACTTGCTCGTATCCTATAAAAATCCCATTAAGGGGATCCAGAAGAAGTTGAATCGTAATCTGTGACCCTAATATTTTAGATTAGATATTTAGTTCCGAATTTTAGGTGGGTTAGTGATAATTGACAGAAACAGGCGGGGGAGGACAGGAAACAGAAGATCATGACGGAAGAGTGGCGAGCATTACGAAGAAGGAACAACAGAGGAAACAATTAACTTCTAATTCTGTGTGAAAAGTTGGTAGATCGGTAGTTAAAATGGATAATTGGAGAGGGAGAGTAGCCATAAGAATATAATATAATGCTTTATAGCCTAAGGGCAGAATATTAAAAACTCTTGAAAGAAACAGTTGATGGGACGTGGACTTCGCTGAAATGGGATCGTGTCTGTTCATCATTACTCTGCTTCTCCTGAGCCTGTGCATTGACTGCAAAGAAAAAACAGGTACAAATTAAACTATAGCAATACAAAATTATACAACTTTTATTATACATCTTTTCTAATCAGTTTGATTATATGCTTCTTTAAGAGGCTGTATTCGGTATAGTTGTAACCTCTACCATGTTGATTAGTATTGCTTCGGACCTGATGAAGGGAGGATAACTCTCGAAAGCTTGTCTTTTACATATTATGTTAGTTGAATAAAAAAGGTATCATCGCATACTCTATTTTTTGACATTGTGTCTACTGGACTAATACGGCTATATATATAGTGAATACGTATAAACATTGTCAACAATTAAAAAGAAACTTTGTAAACCTTACCTTAATGGGATTTGGAGGAAATGGAAGTGCATCACCCATAGATTTGAGTAGTCATTTATTTTTGTACATTATACGTGTTGTTGGTTTGCATGTATAACAATCACATTGTTTGTATAGTTTGCATGTCCACATGGTTACCTGCAAATATTATATATTGTATAGTATTCTAAATATCGGGAATAGTAAAAAGTTAAAAGCTAGAAATGTGGTTGTGAAAGGAATCCAGACATTTGTGTCTGTATAGTTTTCAGTTTCCTTTAAGAATATGCACACGTTCAAACAGAATAGGTATGTAAAGCAGACATGGTTTCATTCTATTAAAAAGGAAGGCTTTTGTTTGCGAAAATGAGCGAAAGATACATTGTTTGACAATTGTAGAAACAAAATATACTGGTTTGCTCAATACCATATAAACTTTTAATACATTTATTCAACTGGATTATATCTGATCAATATAGATGTAATATTTAAAACAACGAACCTCTGTATAAAACCTCAGAAGCAGTATTAGACATAAAGTGAGCCATATGTTTTCGCAGAAAAGAAAAAGTATCCTACTGTACGGCGTTATGGAATATGATGGTGCTATATAAAAGAATAAATAATAATATTAGCATTGCTCTGGTGGTCAGTCCTGGAGTTCAGGGATGTCTGTACCTCCAGAGAATGCCTAGCTGCCCAAGCCAGTCTCTTCTACAAAGCTAGGCAGAGATCCCGCTAATAGCCGCACACTAATAGCTTTTTGGACCCCTTGGATTCCTTCTGATTTAGTTTTTTCTATGACAACAAATGTATTAGATAAGGCTATATACTTTCATTTTATTGGAATGTTAATACTTTTATGTCATGTGTTGTAGCGCTGGAGTGTATTGTCAATCAGTACAAGCAAATCTCTTGTTTATGGAATCAGCATGGAATCCCAAGTGAAAACTACTCGTTATATTACTGGTATGTGCTGTTCCTACTACTGGATAATTACATTACTACGTATACATTATGTGACAACCTGGTGAAACAACCAGCACATCATGCTGAATACTAATTATTAAGATTTCCGAGGTCTATAACAGGACAGAACCAGACGTGTATTAGATACCTTAGAGACCCCACAGGAGACGAGTTTATACAACTAAATGATAGCTCCACAACCCAGTAAAATTACACCTCGATTTTGAGCCATATTATGCTCTCATACTGCATTTTCGAACCCAATAGGGCTTTAAATGTAATTTATTCTGGGTGCACAGGGACACCTTTAACACCGTATTTGCTCAATTATAAGACGACCCTGATTATAAGACAACCCCCCCAAAAT
>VKOC01029329.1:0-20204 GCA_009364415.1 Spea multiplicata
CACCACACTTTTTCAGCTGTACCTCTTTTTATTTTTTTTCGTTTGTCTCCTTTCACACTTGCCCTTTTTTCTCTCATTCTCATGCACACACGTCCTTGTTTTTCATTTTGTTCATACATATGACACGGAGGGGGTGCTTAGGCGCTATGTGGTTGGGTTTCTTATCCCCTGTCATCTTCCTGACATCTTAATGGTTTCGCAGCTTCTTGTAGGTGTCGCACCACTCACCCCCACCAGAGCCTACCTACCTGGTCCTATGGATCAGGATCCTAGGTCTTGGACCAATGCCTTGGTCTGTTGGCTCATAATTCGATGCAGTTGCATCGGGCTTCTCATGCCCTTCTTTGCTGTTTTTTTTGTTTTTTGTTGCCCTGGTTCTTCATGTTCTGGTGGACGGTTCTGGGATATATTTTTGCTTTATTTTTCTGTGCATCTCGTGCTCAATGTCTGGGTCGCTTGTTAAATGTACCTCCCTCAATGTTAGGGGATTAAACAAACCGCAGCAGTGGTCCAGGCTACTCCGTATGTTGCATTCTTTTAGGTCAAAAGTGGTTTTTTTGCAGGAAACCCACTTCCTTGGCTCCAAGGAACCTAGACTAACTGATAGGAATTTTCCTGTGGCCTTTTTCTCCAGTTCCCCTCAGTCTAAAACTAAGGGGGTGGCTATCCTCCTACACCGCTCATTACCTTTTCGTTCCTTGGAGGTTTGGAAGGATTCTGAGGGGAGAGGTTTGATGGTTAAAGGCTTTCTTGGGGCGCTTACAATAACGCTAGCCACGGTATATGCTCCCAATAAGGACCAGGTTCCTTTCCTGGTCAAATTCCTAACGAGGTTGGCTGATTTCCAGGAGGGCTTGACTGTTTTCGGTGGCGATCTCAATATGGTTCTGGACCCCAGGCTCGATTGCTCCACAGGGTCCTCTCACATTTCGTTCGCTCGCATTAAGAGGGTTAAGCGTATGGTCGTTCTTAACCAACTCGTAGACGCCTGGCGTGTGCTTCATCCCTCTACCTTAGATTATACCTTCTTTTCGGCTGTGCACAATCGCTATACTCGCATAGATGCTCTGTTCCTGTCCCACCACCACCTCCCGTATTTGCAGTCCTCTGAAATCGGTTCCATGACGTTTGGGGATCATGCCCCCACTCACCTCACGTTACGCCTCCCGCAGCTTCCTCCCAAGGTCTGGTGCTGGCGGCTTAACGAGAATTTAATTGATGGCCCAACGTACATCCCTGAGCTTTCCTCTCACCTGCGTCATTTCTTTGAGGAGAATGTAGATCGTGGTACCCCTCTCTCTACAGTCTGGGAGGCCCATAAGGCTGTCATCAGAGGCCACCTTATCCGATTGGGTTCCAAACTTAAGAGACTTAATCACCTCGAGCTTGTGTCCCTGTCCAGGCGGATTGCTGACCTAGAGTTGAGGCATAAATTTACCCTTTCTGTCGACACTCTAGAACAACTCAAACTCCTGCGGTCCCAACTGGCGTCGCTTTTAGATTCTAGGCTTCGGCGTAGTTATCTGCTTACCAGGCGGCACTTTTACGAGTTGGGGGATAGGCCGGGCAAGCTTTTAGCTCGGGCGCTTAGGGCTAAGAGGGCGGCTGCGTATATCCCCAGAATTCGGGATTCTGCTGACTCCCTACGGTATGTCTCCAAAGACATTGCGGCTTGCTTTTCTGATTATTATCGCGGGCTGTATAACCTCTCTCCCCCGACGGGGGTCCTAGTCCTCAGATACGGTCGCTTGTGGACACTTACCTTACCAAACACTTACACAAGCGAATCTCGGCTGCGGACCGGGTGGCGCTTAACGCCCCGGTTTGTCTCGAAGAAATTGAGGAGGTCGTCAAGTCCCTGCCTCGTGGGAAGTGTCCTGGCCCTGATGGGTTCACCCCACTTTATTATCGTCGGTTCTTCCCCGTCCTTGGGCCTCAAATGGTCTCTCTCTTTAATTCCTTAGCCACGGGCACTCGCCTGGACCCCCACTCCAATCAGGCTCATATCACGGTTATTCCTAAACCCGGGAAGGATGCGGATCTTTGTGGGAGCTACCGCCCTATATCCCTCATAAATACGGATCTTAAAATTTTGGCGAAACTCCTGGCTAATAGACTCAAACATCTCATTCCAGGTTTGATCCATAGTGATCAGGTCGGTTTTGTCCCCGGGCGGGAGGCTAGGGACGGCACCATCAAGGCCCTTAACTTGTTGGCTCTGGCTCAATCCCGTGGCACTCCCTTTCTGCTGGTCTCTCTCGATGCCGAGAAGGCCTTTGATAGGGTTTCGTGGTTCTTTTTGTTTCAGGTGTTGGAGAGGTTGGGACTTGGTCCCCGCTTCCTCCACCAGATTGGGGCGCTGTACCACTCCCCTTCGGCGAGGGTGCGTGTGAATGGCCTGCTTTCGGACGCCTTCCCTTTGGGAGACGGCACGAGGCAGGGCTGTCCACTGTCGCCCTTGCTGTTTATTCTTATGTTAGAACCCCTGGCGAATGCTCTTAGATTGAACCCTGGGATCTCGGGCCTTTCTGTGGCCGGCGTGGAATATAAGCTGTCCATATATGCTGACGATTTGCTCTGCATGTTGTCGGACCCCTTGGTTTCCCTTTCTCATTTAGCTACTGAATTACAGACGTTTCACTCTGTCTCTCAATATAAAATTAACTTACAGAAATCCGAGATTCTGGGGTCTCATATTCCTCCTGACCTGGAGGCGGCCATTAAGCGTGCTTATCCCTTGCGCTGGGTTGACTCTTGTATGACGTATTTGGGGGTACGTATACCCTCGGACCTTACTACCCTGGTGACGGTTAACTTCGGTCCCCTTCTCGCCTCTGTTTCGGCAGATCTGAGGAGGTGGGCCTTCCCCCATATCTCCTGGTTTGGGAGGGTAGGGGTGTTGAAAATGAATATACTGCCACGGTTTCTCTATCTGATTCAGACCCTCCCTGTTTACCTTCCTAAATCGCTCCTTCGTGCGTGGCATAGGGTCTTTACTAAGTACATTTGGCATGACCGCTCTCCCAGGTTGGCCTTTAAATACCTGGTCGGCCCTAAGGATTGTGGTGGCTTGGGTCTCCCAGACCTTGAGGGGTATTGGGTTGCTTCCCATATGCGCAGGGTGGTAGAATGGACGGCCAGGACTCCGAAGCAGTGGGTGCTGCTTGAGAGCTCGTGGTTCCCCCTCGAGATTTCTGCAGTACCTTGGCTGGGGACTCCTCCTAGGTTTCCCTCCCTCTCGTCACATCCGACCATTGCGCCGACTTTGAGGGTGATCAGATTGTATCTCCCTAAATTGGGCTGGGTGGGCTCTCCTAGTCCGCTCTTTTGTTTCCTCTAACCCTGCCTCCCCCCGGGGCTTTCTCTGGGTGCTATTCGTCCTTTCCTTCCCCCCGGGGAACGGGTGTTGCGGTTGGGCCATCTCTATAAGGAGGGTGGGCTTCGGTCTTTATCTGACCTGTTGGGGGCCCCTCAGGCGCCCTTTGGTTCACTTTTTCTTTATCACCAACTGCAGCATTTTCTCTCTTCCCTGTCTCCGGCTTTTGACCCGGCTCGCCCGCTCACGCCGTTCGAACTTTTGTGCTCGGACGTTGGCCGTCATTCCCACCTTCTGTCCGTCCTATATAAATTGTTTTTGTCGCTTCGTATACCGACCAAGCCTTACTTCTTTAGCTTGTGGGAGAGGGACTTGGGCCGCTCCTTTGACTCTGATGAATGGACCCAGATTTGTTCCCTTGTGCATAAGGGTGCCACTTCGTGTAGGCTACAGGAATCCGCTTACAAACTGCTCACGAGGTGGTATAAGGTTCCAGCGGAGCTGCATCGCTTCCTTCCCCAGGTCCTCCCGCAGTGTTGGCGTTGTGCGGCCGGAGAGGGCACTTACTTACACCTGTGGTGGGATTGCCCTCTGGTTCGCCCTTTCTGGTCTAGGGTTTGGGAGGTTATTAAGGAATTGGGCGATCCTGACTTTCCCTTCTCCCCTGAGTGTATGCTGTTACATTACACCGAATTGAGCCTGGGGTCCTACAAGAGGTCCCTCTCTATCCACCTGGTTAATGCTGCTAGGGCGGTCATTCCTCGATTCTGGAAACGGCCTTGTTCCCCCCCTATTTCTGCCTGGCTAGCTACAGTTAACTTTAAATGTCACATGGAGGATTTAGTTTTGACATCTAGAGGTAGGGGTTACAAGAATAGTCTTAAGTGGCTTCCCTGGAGGACCTTTCTGTCCTCTCCTTCCTTTCATAAGGTCTTGGGTACGTCGGTGGGGAGCCCTCCGGCCCTTGACTTCCCCTAATTCCTTGGGCCTTTGGCATCAGGCTTTGCTCCGTTGTGCGGTCCCTACGTTTCTGGTTTATCCCTGCACATACATCTGGAGGCCTGTGTAGCCTCCTTTTTGCCTTAGTGGTACTCCGTCCGTCCACCACGGTTGATTTCCTTTGTTATTGTTGTTGTTTTTTTTGTTTTGGTCTCATCTTTGCTCAATTCCCGCCCTGCTTGAGCTGGGAATCCTCATGCATGATTCGCTATGTGGGGCCTTGCTGTGGGCTACTACTGTTTTATTGTACTTTTGGCCCTAACCCCTGGGGCCTTTACGTTAGGCTCCTTGTTTATTTTTATTTTTTTCTTCTCATGGGGTTTTGTTATCTGCCATGTATCCACTGTGGTTTCTTGCATCCTGATTTCTCTCTGTATGTTCATGTATCATCGCCTTCTGTACTTTGTCCTTTGGATGTATGGCTATGTCTGTTTTTCTTTTAATAAACGGTGAATTGACAAAAAAAAAAAATTGCACCTCCCCCAACACAATAATAAGGTTTTGGTAGCAATATAAACTGCTTTGTTTGCCCACTATGTAGGAGGTGAGAGTAGGTTCTCACCCTATTGAGAGTGTGCCTTGACGTGGCGGGTGAGCTTAATTATGCTTTGGCCAATTCATATAACCAAAACCTCTCATTTATATTATGTTTTATATATTTGTTGCCAACTTTATTAGGGTGAAAAGCGCCGAAGATATTTTGGTTTTTGCAGAACCCAATAACACAATCTCCTTTGGGACAACACTTTCACATCATACTTTACTATATATTTTTATATTTTAGATTACTAAACAATTCAAGTTATCTGTTAGAGATGTAAATGGATTTCTAACACAATGCCAATGTGAGGCGTAAGATATTTACATTATGCCGCACATTGCCCCTACATTATGCCGTACATTAAGATAATTAGTTCAGCATATATTTTTTGATTGCTTCATACTTGCCTGCTCATGTGGAGAAGTCACTGAAGACTAACAAATGTTTAATTGTATCTTGATCTCTGCCCTTGCACTTGTCATTCCGAGTGCCTTATAGATGGGCAATATTGCCTTGTTTAGTACTGTTTGGATTTGCTTGGTTAGGGACCACTTCACATGTTTAACACAGGGTGAATATTTACATATACCCACATAATTTTTTGTGTGTCCATATTGTTACAGCACACATTTTTATAAATATGTATTTCTTTGTGATAGAGGATGAATGTGCACAAAGGCAGTTTTGTGGGGGTAACCAGGCAGCCACAGAAAGAATGATCCATTTCGGACGGGAGCTACAAACTCTGAGTGAACATTTGTGCCACCAGTATGGCAAGAACGCCTCACACAAGAAGATGCTACAGGTTCAGTATTCTACTTTATGTGTGTATGTATCTGCTATTTGTGTGTGGTTAAGGCTTAATGTACGGGAAGTTGCTGATTGGTTGGTGGGGGGAGGCTTAAGGACAAGTAGCTACTACTTCACACTGTCAGATAGATTTAGTGTGCAGGAGGCTATCCATTCCTAGTGTGTTTGTGTGTGTGTTTGTGTGTGTGTGTGTGTGACAAGAGCCCCTCTTAGTAGTGCAGCACAGTTAAAAGTATGAATGACGGAGGTGAAGTATAGAAGGCTGCTTATTTATAATGTGAACATTGAGGGTGGGTTGAGGTAGTGGTGTATTTTGGTTTTGTGCTGCCCTAGGCAAGACTAAACTTGCTGTGGGGGGCGTTTGGGGAGCTTTTGCTGCCCCTGAAATGTGCCGCTCAAGGCAGTTGTCTTGTTTGCCTCGCAGCAGATACAGCACTGGGTTGAGGTGCAGGGGATGGCTCACTCGCATTATGTGCATGTTGGGGCTGCGGAATAGTGGTGTGTGCTGTGTATGTTGCTAATAAACAGCGTTCAGCATTCCTACCCCGCACACACACACACACACAAAGAATGAGCAGCCTCCCACACTTCAACCCTATCCCACTGCACACAGTATGGCATAGTAGCCTCCTGCTCCTAAACTGCTGCACACACTATAAATAAGCAGTAGAGAGAGGGTGAAAAAGATGAGGGACAGATAATGAAGAGAGGGGAGATATAGAGGTAGGTAACATCAAAGAGAAGAAGAAAAAAAGGAAGTCAGGGGATTATGGAAAGGAGAGAGTGTAGAAGGGTGTAGATGTAGGTGGGGAAAGAGAGAGGGAGAAATGGGAAAAACAAGAATGTGTGTGTGTATATGTATATGTATGTATATATATGTGTATATATATATATATGTGTGTGTGTATGTATATATATTGGCATAGAGATGAAAAGCACAGTATTTCTAATATCATACATACTCATTACTTCACTCTAAACTTCTGCAGGATGCTTTTAGTTTGTTGGCCTATTCAGATCCTTGGAGCTGTCCTGTTGGCCAGCAGTTGGACCCCATACAAAGAGAGCCTGTTTGTGCAGCATTAAATAGTGCAATATTAGGTAAGAATTTGACAAATGCAAAATGATTATGTTTGAGTTTTTCCTGATGTTGGCCTCATATGAAAGGCAGAGTTTCATTTTAAACGAATTGTAAAAATCCCTCACACTCATGTACATACAAATATACTAAATAAATGTTTGTTAGGTTAAAAATAGTCACACACACACACACACGATCATTTACTAAATATTCTGTAAACCTTTCCTCTATGATTAACTAAAAAAACTTTACATCAGGGGCCAAAGAGGAAAGAACCTCACATAAAACCACAGTAGGCGTTACAGAAAATACATGTAATGTAGCATTTTTATAAGATTACATGACTACATAACTTGTATATGATCTATGCAGTTAGTAACACGTAGCTGCCTAAAAGTAGTACAACGTTAGGTAATACTCCTTGTGTGAAGTGCTCTCAAGTATACTGGTAGAAAATGTTTGGGTTTTTTGTTAATATTGTCTCCTAGTACTTGTTGATGTGAATGAAACCACCTGGTCTGAGGCAGTTCCTCCTTGACTCTTAATCTATTTTGCCTTACTGACCCAGTGCATGTAAGGAGTGCATATCTTGCTTTCCAAGAGAGCCATTTGGCATTTGGGCTGCATTTGCCCTGTTTGTTTATTTGCACAAATTGACTAGACTGGTTATACTTAATATAGTTAAGGAGCACTGCATCCAGGCTTAAGGGTGCTTATAATTCCACCACCTTTTGTAAGATGAACTAGATATTCCCACTTCCCTATTATTGTTGGAGAATAGACAGCAATTCTTCCAACAAGCACCTATACAAAAAAGAGTTGCTCCCGGGATGGACAAATTTCAAAGATCCCCAAAGCATCTGAAATCAGTGAAATTAATATAAGTGACATAATTGAGCATGCTGGAAAGCATTGGTCCTGCAAAGACATGTTGAAGGGAGTTTGCCCAGTGGCATTGCTTGTGATTTCTGATACCGTCTCAAGGTAAAGCATGAGAAGACATTTGAAATCACGGATATCCAAATACTCAGAATACCCAGCTTAATATATAGCTGTGTATTGGGCAAATGAATGGATATAGGATGAAGTCTGTCACAGCAGGGAGTAAGGTAGTCACTTAGCTGTCAGTACAGTTTCACTAAAGGTCTTATAGTACCTCAGTGACACCTCAGTAGACACTATCTTATCGTGGGCACATTTCTGCTTGCTATTCATTCAAGGGCCAAAGTTTGATGGCTAAACGACTGGGTGAGAGCATCTCCAAAACTGCAGCTCTTGTGGGGTGTTCCTGGTCTGCAGTGATCAAAAGAGATCCGAGGAAGGAAAAGCGACAGGGTCATGGGCTGCCAAGACTGGCGCAACAGATGGGCTACTACAGCTCACATTGCTGAAAACATTAACGCTAGTTCTGATAGAAAGGTATCACAACACACAGTGCATATCCTCATTCAAATACTCATTCACACATACTTGTTTATAAACCTTACCTAAACTACAGATTTCTATGTGCCGCTGGCAGGGGCCCCCTACTTACATCTACTTACTCTGTGTAAACAACCTTTCTTTTACCGCCCAGGGGAAGCAGTAATTCAGCTGGGTCATGTGACATGACTCTGCTGCGTTCTTTCATCCCCTTGGCGGTACAAGAGAGGTTGCTCGCAAAGCGTGCAAGCAATGCACAGGTAAGCAGTGGACCCTTTGCGAAAATTATCCCGGGGGTCACCCAGGTCCCCTGAAGTGGCGCAAGTAGTATGTATGTAGAAGCATTATTAAACACTCATCTACAGACACCAGACAAGCCAGAAGACTTGTTGTTCCCTCAGAAATCTCATGGTGCTGCCACAACCACAAGGGCTTCTGGGTAGGCGCATGCAAATAAGGTCAACAAGTATCACCTTTTGCCTCTATATCCACTTTATACATGGATCCCTTGAAAATAATTGCCCGCTGTACAGGACAGCCTTTAGACAAAACTCGGGAAGAGGTGCAATAGCCAGACCACCACTCATGGACAGCTGTTTCGTCCTTAATGGGACTCGTCAGCATGAGGTTGTGATACTGGCTTAATACTTCGGGCTTGGGGTAACCAAGAAATACCATTACATAAAGGTAGGGGGGTTAAGGTGATGGAAGACCCTTCCACTAAAATGTAGGGGTAAGTAGAAGCATTATTAAACACTCATCTAGAGATGAGTGCCAGTATGAGTGATGGTGAACAAGCTACTGAAAAAGCAGCGGGGACATGGTGTGCACTTGGCTGTATGTCATAGGCCACCCAGGGTAGAACTATTTGATAAGCAAACTCCAACAGTGGTTATTTCTACCGGAAGAGGAGAGGCATGCCTATGCTGCGTTTTATTTTTACTGATGCTTGCAAAAGTCTGGAAGGGCAGGGTAATACGAGGAGAAAATCTCCAAATTTTGGAGAAATTGGTGTGTGAAAAGGAAAGCCTTAAGCAGGGTGTTATTAGCGGAGCTGCTTAGCTCATTGGTCGCTCAGCCCCATGTCTCTGAGCTGGTGTGAAGCATATTTGACATTGTAAGCCCCAGGGAGTTGATTTTGTTTGGCTTTTGTGCACAGGTGCTGTACAAATCATCTATATAGGTCAGTGGGTGGAGCAATTGGGAAACAGGGAAAGCTCCTTTCTACATCCCAGTGCATAGTCCATGCTAGATTTTGCAAGAGACCACTATGTCTGCAGAATCCAATCTGGGATCCCTTATGAAGCCTGCATCTGATAAAAGTGCTGAACATTAAAATCCACAATCTAAAAGACTGCTGATGGGAGAGGTTCCCATGTGCTCTCAAAGCAAAGAGAAGCCCTGAAAAGAATCCCTGACCCAAGAGTGGTATTACCTAATTGGACCAGCGTGTTCTATCTTGGGGAAGTTTCCAATAGATGTGTGCATTCGTATTCGGGAGAACATGAAAATTAACATGAATGTTGTACCAATAGAGTCGCTCTTACGGGCCTTTAAATTGTAAATCCTAGCACCAAAGCCTTGGCCTCCCCAGGTCAAGTTGCTTCAAGGTGTAGCTTGCCCTGCCCTTTGCCAGGGGGACTCAAATTCCCTTTCCTCCCAGGCCAAGTTGAGTCTGAAACAACTGCTCTGAGCAACTTGGCCTGGGAGGAATGGGGATTTTAGTCTCCCTGGCAAAGGCTAGGGCAAGGTACAGCTTGGAGCAACTTGGCCTAGAGAGACCAATGGCTTTGGCACCAGGAGTTAAAGGTCTGTAAGAGCAACTCTATTGGTCGCTGGCAGGGGCTCGTCTGGCATCAACAAAGGAAGAGCAGCTGCCTTTCATTGGTTGATGCCAGAGGAGGCCCTTGCCTTAGTATTTCACATTACCGAATCTTATGCTTTTCTGTTGCAAACTAAAGGGCCCTACTTCTCTGTTTTGATCTTAAGACTCCTGTCACAGCTTTTCAAGTTTAGTTGAACATTAGAAATCAGCTAGTTAATAGGAAAACATTACTTCTGGAAAAACAAAACCAGGTAAAAAAGTTTTTTCCTGCGTATAGTGGCAGTACGTATGGGTTGTTCTTTCCCCTCAGGACAAGCTTCTGAAAGACCAATCAAAAGTTAAACTCCTCTTCTGAGACTAATTCTTATGATTCGGAGGCTTTCCGCCTCAAGAAATTGACAAGTTTATTAAAGAAGTTAACTGCGTTCCTCAGTTTCAACCGAGAGCAACTAAGAAGGGTTTCCCCTATTCTTCCCAAATTAGTGGAATTGATGCAGTGGAATAACCCCGGCAATCGAGCTTTTATTTCTAAGCGTTTTAAACAATTATTCACATTTCAAGAAGATGTTAAATGGGAAGAGCTTCCAAAGGTAGAGGTGCAAGTTGCAGTTATCTAAGTAAACTGCTCTTCCTATAGGTGAGATAGCGGGACTCAGAGACGCTATGGATGAGAAAGCCGAAACAGCCATTAGAAGAAAGTTTCAGGCAGCTGCGTTTCAGAGTAAAGCAGCTTCACCGGGAGCAGCTGTTATCAAGCCCTGTTGATATAGAAAATGAATTAGAAAGATTACTTTATGGCCAATATGGTTAAGATCTTGGAAGGCAGATACAGCCTCTAAAGCAGCCTTATGTGACCTGCTGGTTGAACAAGGAAGACTTTTTTGGTCCGCCATTGGAAGGCAAGAGAGCAGGGGTCATCTGCAACACTTTCAGAAAGCATGGTTTCAGTGTACAGTAAACAAATGGATAACAGAGTGGTCTAGACAAATAGTTTTTGTGGGCTACAAGAACAGGTTTTTCACTATTCCTCGCGACCACTTCCTGTGTTCCTCTTACCTTACAGAACATCAATGGAGAGGAGTGTATTCTCGAATTTTTCTCATGCCCAAACCAGATGGCACATTCCATCCGGTTCTTGACTTAAAGGCCATCCAGAAATCGTATCGATTATCAACATTTCAGAATGGAAGCCATTATATCCGTTTCCCACATCATCCGAGAAGGAGATTTCATGGTCACTATAGACCTAAAAGATGCGTATCTACACGACTGGCTTCTCAAGGCATCCTCTCCAAGTCAACTAAATCACCAACTGAAGACTTCAATAGCCTTTTTAGAACAGCACGGATGGATCATAAACATAGAAAAATCTAATCTTACTCCATCCAGGAGAATCAGTTTCCTAGGTTGCATTGTGGACTCTGTATCCCTCTTTTTGCACTTCTCAGAAGGTCACACGGATCAGACCATCTGCAACGATATCCGATTTGTATCATCAGGAAAGCAATGAGTCTCCTGGGGTTTTTAACCTCTACCATCCCAGCAGTAAGATGGGCCTGGTCAAGAATGAGGCAGATCCTTTCCAGCTGGTCCAGGTCTCAAGAGGAGTTAGATTCTAAAATCCAGGTGTCATCAAGAGTGGTTCTCCAACAGCTCAATTGATGGCTTTGTTTTCAACCAGCAGACAGGTCCATTGTAACAACAGACACGCCAGAGACAGGTTGGGGTGCTCACCTTTGGTTCCACAGAGCCCAAAGAAGATGGTCTCCAGACGAGGCAAGCCAGTCAACCAACTAAAGGGAACTGAATGCAGTTTCTCTATCCCTAAAGGCGTTCAAATCTTGGATTATGTTCCCCCACATAAGCTTCAGTCAGACAATGCGACTGTAGTAGCTTACCTCAACAGACAAGGAGGCACAAGGGCTTGGAAGCTTCAATGTCTTTGGAGATTTTTTTTGCTATGGGCCCCAAAATTATCTGAGAGATCTATCGGCATGTCATATCAGGGGGCCTTTAATACACTGGCAGACTATCTGAGCAGGGGAAGCTGTTCTCAGACAAAGTGGTCTCTGAGCCCAGTTATTTTTCGACAGGTTGGTCATCAAGTTTGGGCGTACAGAAGTAGATCTCATGGCTACAAGACAAAACAGAAAACCCCTCTTTTTGTGTCTCTCTACAAAATAGACTATTCTCATTTTCTAGACGGACTAACGGTGATATGGCAATTCAACCTAGCCTATATGTTTCCGCGGTAGCTCTGATCCCGCGTATCCAGAAGATCAAGAAGGACAAAGCCAGGGTGCTTGCAATCCTTCCCTTCTGGCCAAACTTGGGCTGGTTCTCGGACCTGCTCCAGATCACGATTCGTTCTTGGGGACTTCCAGAATCTCCAGATCTACAGGAAAACGGCAATGTCCATATACACACCATCCAGATGTTTTGCTTAACGGCATGGATGCTGCAAGGCGAATTCTACAGGTATTCACGGTGCTATGGCCGTCTGGTTGTTAAATTCGGTTATTAAATTCAGCAAGTTTTTGGAATGGTGCCAGGATCAAGATTTCCATAGCTATCCTCCCTCTATTCCAGTCATTTTGTAGTTTCTCGAGAGGGAGTTTGAAGCCTTCTCCATACTTTTTTCTTCCCATCATTCTGGTACAGGTTGATCTTAGTTTCATCTGTCCAAAGAATGCTGTTACAGAATTGGGCTGACTATTTGAAATGTTTTTTGGCAAAGTCTAATCTGGCCTTTCTATTCTTGTGGCTTATAAATGGTTTGCACCTTGTGATGAACCTTCTGTATTTGTTCTTGTGAAGTCTTCTCCATATGGTAGACTCGGTTAATGATATGCCTACCTCTTGGAGAGTGTTCTACACTTGGCTGGAAGAGGTTTCTCTTTACCATTGCCTTTTTGTGTTGCAAAGCTCACCAGTGTGCTTTTTTTTATTCTCAGAATGTACCAGACTGTTGGCCACTCCTAATGTTCCTGCTATCTCTCTGATGGATTTTTTTTGTAGCCTATGGATGGCCTGTTTCACTTACATTAAGAGCGCCTTTGACCATTGGGTTCACAACATCAACTTGCAAATACAAATGCCACACCTCAAATCAACTCCAGACCTTTTAACTGCTTAATAACGAAGGAATAGCCCAAACCCATGTCCATGAAACAGATTTTGAGTCAATTGTCCAAATACTTTTGGCTCCTTGAAAAAGAGCGGGCTATATATTAAAGAGCTGTAATTCCTAAACCATTAACATTCAAATTGGATGTGAATACTCTCAAATTAAAGATGAGACGTTATTTCGGTAAACAGCAGAAATAACAAAACTTGTCAGTGTCCAAATATCCCCAAACCTGAGTGTGTTTGTGTGTGTGTGTGTGTGTATATATATATATACACACACACACACACACACTATATGGACACAATTATTGGGGCACACCTCTTAATTATTGCAATCAGACCTATTCCCACGGGTGTATAAAATCAAGCCATGTAGCCTGCATTTACAAATATTTGTGGGAAAAATGAGTCGTTCTGAAGAGCTAAGTGAATTCAAGCATTCCACCTTTGCAATAAATCAGTTTGTGTAATTCTATCCCTGCTAGATACTCCACAGTCAATTGTATGGTATTATTGGATATAATTGTGTGGTATTATTGAAAGGAACAGCAGCAACTCAGCCACGAATTTGAAGACCATGTAAAGTCACAGAGTGGGTTCACTACATTCTGCTGATTCCATAGCTGAAGAGGGAAATCTTAATGCTTCAGCATACCAAGACGTCTTGGGAGCAGTTTGGGGAAGGCCTTTCTCTATTCCAGCATGCCCAGTGCATAAAGCAAGGTCCATAGACATGTTTGGATGTGTTTGGTGTGGAAGAACTTGACTAGCCCACACTGGGCCCTAACCTTAACCCCATTAAACACCTTTGGAATAAGATGGATTACGAGATGAATGGCGATGTAGCTGTTATAGCTGTAAAGGGGGGCACCAACTCCATATTAATGTCGATGTATTAAGAATGCAGTGTCATAAAGCTCACTACTTGTGTAATGCTCAGGTGTTAAACAATAATTTGTCTATATAGTGTGTGTGTATATATGTAATGTACACTAGGGGAAATGTTACTGCATTTTACGGTATCTTTATTTTTCAGTATTTTTATTTTGTGTTTTTTTTTTTCTCTTTAGAATCCCAGAACCTACCAAAGCAACCTCCTCTAATGCTGGCACTTGGCCAAGCCTCTGAATGTTTGAGACTCATGGCACGCATAGGTTTGGGCTCCTGTTCCTTTGCCAGAGTGGATGATTATTTGCACTAACTACAATTAGAATATAATTTTTTTCTTCTTCTACTGGTCACCTTGTTTTCTTTTCAACTACCAAATTGTATACATGGGATATGTCATAACACCATAATCGAACAATCCAATATTATATAAACTGTGCAAATTATTTAATTTCATGTCACATCTCTGATTTCAAGACAAATTTGTCTATTCTAAGCAGTAAATGTATCTCAATAAATTACCAGGGATCACAATTTGCAAGCAAACCTCTCTTCCAGACTCAAAATCAAAAAGTACCACACAGAAGTCACAGGTGGTGTGTGGGGTTTATCCAGCTCAATGGTGTTGCTAATATAGTCTTTATTTTGCTTCTGTTTGAATGTTTTATAATTTATGCTATAACAATATAAATATATCCCAGTTTAGCGAAATTGACATTTGCATAAGCTAAAGTTGAATTGAAGTAATGACATTGAGTGCTACATTGGCATAATTCCTCCTACACAGTTGTTAATATTGGGTTATGATTGTGTGATGATTTACATAAATTACCAGATTATTTTTTTTGCTAAAACAGCACTTTTTAAAAGTGTACTTAAACAATAACAAAACACTGAATGACTGCCAAGATGTAATCTATTCTGGATCTTCATTAGTTATTTGTAATTCATCAAAACCCTGCCTCTATAAATATAAAAGTACATCTCTAGGTAGAGAATTCTATGTACTTGCAAAGGCTATTTTTGTGTACACCAAATCAATGCATATACAGTTAGCTAGATTTAAAATCCAGGTGCTGGTGTAGCATATTTACAAACAGCAACACTGACTTCACTATGCATTATAAAAAGGCAATCCAAGTGTTATGCTGGCAATCCACATTGAATAGTTAAATCCGTGACGTCACAGCAAAGAAAGATCCCCACAATGTCTGTGTGGTTTTTCAGTGCTAACTAGGCCCTTCTTATAGGAGACATAATCAGGGATTGACCCTTCAGATTGCATAGTGATCTCTGAGTTTAAAGTCAGATGCATTTTCTGTAAAATATTTATTTTGTGCAGAAACTCCCAATAAGTCACTTTTTAAGAAAGTATGCCATTCATAAAATAGAATATTATTGATCACATGTCTGAACCATTTAACACTGGCAATGCTTTTATCTTTACAACTTCTTCATATATCATATTTGGTTTGGTCATATTTGATATTTACTTTTTATTGGATGAGGTTTCAATTGGTGTCTTATTTTATTTACTATTTCTAAAAACAATAAACTGTTTTATGAATGCAACTGGCCAGTCAACATGTTAATTTGCAATTGAGTTTACATTTCCTTATTCAAATCAGTTTAATGGATTTCATGTGAAATGAAAACAATGAAATAAAAGTTTTATCTACACTAACATTCTTGCAACGTTGGTTTATGTAAAGGAATGCTGTTGGAGAGAAATCAGAAAGATGTTGTACCACATATTTTGCTACATTTTATGACTTTGTAAGTAAAGGCACTGATTGTTTCCATAAAAACTGTTTTGTTTTTTTAATATTTTGTGCTTAATTGGAAAAGCCCCTTTAATACTTCTTGTGTATTCACACACATAGACTAATGAAAAGTATGTGGACACCTGACCATTACACTTATATGAGCTTGTTGAGCATGAATATGGAGTTGGCCATTCCAGCTCATCCCAAAGGTCTTCAATGGGGTTAAGGCCACTCAAATTCTCCACACTGTCTTTCTGCCCTTGTTAACAAAGTTGGGTCCATAGTCATGCTGGAACAGAAAAGTCCCTTCCCAAAACTGGTGCCACAGAGTTGGAACCACACAATTGTCTACAATTTATTTGTATGCTGTAGCGTTAACATTACCCTTGTAAATCCTTCGCCCAAACCCTGAAAAACTGCATCATACATTATCCCCGCTACCCAAAGTGTCAAAACAAGACTATTACTGGAGGAAGTCCTTGCTGCTCCCTGTCCCCTTGGAAACACGCAAAGCCTAACCCCGTTTGTAGAATTATATCTCCCCCGAGGGGTGGACCTGCGTGCCGGAGGCGGTCTTTAACCGTTCACAAACATAACTGATAAGCAAAAAATAAACAGAAATAAAATACTAAATAAAAACTTCAGACAGATGACAATAGAGGCTAAACAAAAAACCCCCACATATATCCACCAAATATTTAAAGGAGCCTCATCATGTTTAAAACAAAGTTGTGGGATTATACAATATTATTCACTTAGGGGTCAATACTATATAAAGATCTACTTCTTCAATTTGCATTTGACATATTGGAATCCCCTGGAGTTCCTAAATGATACATAAATTCCCCACATATAGAATATACAGACTTAATAAATACAATATCTGTCAATAATTCAGATGTTTAACACATTAGTTCAGATTGGCTGGGAGCGTATTTATTTTAAGGGGCAAATTTATTGTTCAAAAGACCAGAGGCTGAAAGAGATCAAAAATACATAGAGCTTACTTTAAAAAAATAATATACTGTTGCCACCACCTCTCTCAATAACATGGCCCATATGTATCTCTAGATAAAGGACAAAGTATCAAGTTGTTTAGGGTTAATTTAGGGGCAGTTATGGTTGATGGGGTGTTGAGGGTTAATTTAGAGGCAGTTATTGTTGATGGGGTGTTGAGAGTTAATTTAGGGGCAGTTATGGTTGATGGGGTGTTGAGGGTTAATTTGGGGGCAGTTACGGTTGATGGGTTCTTTAGGATTAATTTAATAAGGTTAACTTAATTTGCAGTTAGAGGTAAAGGGGGGCAAACTGAGGGGAATCTAAATCCTGGGGGCAGATTGTCTATGCACAGTGGCATATCAGGGGGTATAAGGCATATGTGGGGAGGGCAGAGTGTTATATCTGGGGTTATGTGGCATCTGGGAGGTAGTGTGGCAAGCCTGGGCTCAGATGTGCCAATCGGACCGAAATGTCCATTAAAAGGCCTGATTATCATCCACATTTGGGATACACCCCACTCCAGCCAATGCTTGGCATTACACATATTGATCTTTGGCTTATGTGCAGCTTTTTGGTTAGGGAAACCCATTTATGAAGTTCAACACATAGTCCTTGTCCTAATGTTGCTAGTTTGGAACCCTTTAGTGAGTGATGCTACAGAGAGGTGATTTTATACCCTTCAGCATTTTGGATCTGTGTGTGTGGTCTACCGCTTAGTGCCAGAGCTGTTGTTACTCCTAGAATCTTCCAACAATAACAGCAAATCTAGCAGGGCAAAAACTTCATAAACTTAACTTGTGACAAAGGTGGGATCCTATGAATGTGCTATGTTTAAAGTCACTGAGCTGTTCTTTACAACCCATGATACTGCCAGTGTTTGTCTATGGGGGCGGCACGTTCAAATAGAGGTCGGACTGTAAGACCAAGATCCAGATCCCCGCGGCGCTGCAGCAGACCTGGATCCTCCTCTCTGGTAGCTGATGGGCGTCTGCACGATGTACTCCATCATATAAGCCCGGCTGTTGTGGCAGGCAGCAGCAGAGGTTGTCTACGCACATCATGCAGATGTTCACCAGCTCCCTCCACCAGACACCAGGGAGTCTGGAGCATGGGAGCAAGTCTGGAGATACATTGGTAAGTCTGGGGGGGCAGAGTGGCATAACGGGGGGTTTAAGGCATATCAACGGGTAGAGTGGCATATAGGGAGGTATAAGGCATACAGGGGGTACAAGGCATATCTGAGGGGGCAGGTTGGCAAATAAAAGGAAATAAAAACAAGACATGCATTTTTCTAAATATGAAAAAATAGTTTACATGTGAATTAATATTTACTAGTAAAAGTTTTTTTTAGGTATTAAAACAGGGTTTGAGAAATATTGTGTTCGGGTTCAAAGATCGGGCATAAGTACAGACTGCCCAAAATGGTAAAAAGTGCAAAACAACCCCAAACAACCAGACAAACCCATGGATGGGTGGTATCGTACGTCGCTGAACACATGTTGAGGTATTGTTTGACAGTGACATGTACCAGGAGTGGTCAATTCATACCAGAAGTACAATATTTGTGAAGGAAAACACACAAAAATACCACCATAGATATACCGTATTTTCCCCATGTATAAGACGCGCATAAGAAAAAATTGGGGGTCTAAAAAACTTTTTTTTTTTTTTTTAACTAAAAAGGGAACCTGCTGCTTACCTTGATCTGCCGAGGCTGCACAGGAACCCAGTGGAGTCACGTGAATGCACATCGCATCACATGACTCTGCTCAGTTCCTGTTCCTGCTCAAGCAAGGCAGAGGGGAAACAGCGGCCCCCATGGAAGTCGGCGAGCGGCGGCAGAAGATCTGCAGTTCAGGTAAGGTGGGGGAGTAAATGAATTAATGTATGTATGTATGTATGTATGTATATATATATATACATATGTGTGTGTGTGTTAGCATGGACCCATGTGTAGGGGGAACAGGGAGGCTGAAAGTGTGATGTGCATGTACTGGCTGCCTGAGCATGATAGGGGTGCGATTGCTAACATTTGCTAGCAGCCAACATCAATCACACTCATATCATGCCCAGGCAGCCAGTACAATAACTTTATGTATTAATTTTTTTTTATTTTGGTCCCCAAAAATAGCGTCTTATACTTGGGGAAATACGGTAGATCACAGGTATAGATCAAACAAACAACACATGGAAACGGCACGTGCAACTGAATAACACATAAAAACCCTGTATTTGAAGGTATACATAAATAATGTATGGAAACATAGCATTGCAGATATAGATCAACAGAACACACAAACCCAGCATTGCAGGTATACATCAACTGGAAATCACATGTAAACTCAGCACTGATGGTATAGGTCAACTGAGTAAGACATAGAAACCCTGTATTTGCAGGTATACATAAATAATGTATGGAAACAGCATTGCATGTATGTATCAACAGAATAACACACAACCCCAGCTTTGCAGGTATAGATCAATTAGAATTCACATAAAAACTCACCATTAAAGGTATAGATAAAACCCCCTAAATTACAGGTTGCAGACCCCAAAGGCCAGCCTTGGCATCCATATTGCCAACATAGAACCTGACCAGCACCCAAATTACACACACACACAGGACGTGCCATCTTTGTCCCCGTACAGCCCAGCAAGAGTCAACGTTGTCCACAAACAGCGCAGCGTACAACATCTTTGTTGCCAAACAGCCCGCCCTGTGCCATATTTGTTGCATAAACACCCTGCCTGTGTCATCTTGGTCCCCAATGCTTAACCCCTTCGTGACAAAGGCTGATCTTACTTTTTGTACCCTTCGTGACAATGGCCGTTTTAACATTTCTGCGCTGCTCGTGTTTAGCTGTAATTTTCTTCTTTCCCGTTTACTGAACCCACACACATTAGATATTGTTTTTTTTCAGGACAAGAAGGGCTTTCTTTAGATGACATTGTTTTGATTGTATCATATTATTTACTATTAAAAAAATTATAAAATATGGTGAAAAATTTAGAAAAAAATGACTGTTTCTAACTTTTAGTTGAAAAATCTTTTACTCATCTATAAAAGGTAATGAAAAAAACCTGCTAAAAAGATTCTACTATTTGTCCTGAGTTTAGAAATACCCAATGTTTTTATGTTTTTTTGCTTTTTTCTACCCATTATGGGGCAATAAGTACAGGTAGCGTTTTGCTATTTCAAAGCCATTTTTTCCAAATCTGGTAATTCTTCCCCCCATGTGCCATTTCGGGTATCTTTGAACCCGGCCAATGCAATTTACCCCATCAAGTCATATATTTTTGAAAACTAGCCCAGGGTATTCCAAATGCTAGTATTTTAACCCTTTCCAAGCACTTATTCTACCATCAGCCTATGTCAAACGTTATGGTAGTAATTTTTTTTGCATTTGTTTTTCCACACACATTTTACT
>VKOC01029331.1:0-14103 GCA_009364415.1 Spea multiplicata
TGTTTGTTCCAAATGGTGTAAAATTCAATATGAACTTTGTTTTGTGTGAAACTGTTTGGTTCCAGCCTATTTCTCGTAGGACACACAGATACTGGGTCCATCCTCTGCATTGTAACTGTGGGAAAAAACGCCATAAAAAACGCCAAGGCACAAAACCCACATGGTTTTTTCATGGCGTTTTTTCTCTCCCATAGACTTCTATTGGAGAAAAACGCCAAGATTTCCTTGCAAAAAACGCCAGAGTGTCAACATGCTGCGATTTTGAAAAACTGCCACAGAGCCCAAAAAAGCAGAAAAACGCCAAACAGGACTGAAAAAACGCCGAACAGAAAAACGCCAAGTGGAAAAGGCATTTTGCGATTTCCTATTGAAGAACAGCTAACATCTGGCAGCAGCGTTTTTCACAAAAAAAACGCCAAGTGGCGCTATTGGCGTTTTTATAGGCGTTTTTAGCAAAAAAAACCCAAGTGGAAACCTAGCCTCACTCTTGTTTTAATAGTACTGGGAGGAGTACCAAGGAGGAGCTGTCATAATTTATAGAAGTGTCACACGCACCTTGCTTGTAGTACATTCTGAAATTTCCGAGACATTGAGGGTTTTTTAAAAAAAATCCCACTCAGCAGCGACCTACTCCACTTTTTCCACTTCAAATAATCCTCAACTTTAGTCAGGCCTCCCTAATAGGCTCCTGGAGTTACTCACACTGGCCCTGTCTGGGGTATGAGAATTTGCAAAGTATTGCAGGGTGGGGAGTTAAGATCAATTACCGATCTCCAAGGAGTTTCACCTTCCTTTGAAGTTGTTTTTATATACCACCAATTAAAACATTATGTCTCTAATTTTTTGCCTAATCCTCTAGTTACCAGGGGATTGACAGATTTTGAACCTGTCCATCTCCTCACGAGGCTCTATGCCTTGTTGGTCACTGTACCCATATTTCTTGAGTCTGTGGGAGAGGGGGTACAATCCCTTCTATGATTCAGACTGGGATAACATACTGGCAATTTATAAGGGAGTGATTTCAAGTAAAATGCTCTTTTAAATTGCTTACAATTGCTTACAGTTCCAGCAGAATTGCATCATTATCTCCCCAGGTCTCCCCATTGTTCTAGAGGTGTGGATGTGAACTGGAGGGAGACCAGCTTTGGTATGAACATGGATATCCTTCACTTTTGGGATGTGGTATGCCAGATGATCCTGATAGTTTCTCCTGAGGCATTGTTGTCGAATCATACGCTACTCATATTTGCCAAATATAAAAGATTTCTTTCAGTTCACCTCATAAATGCATCCAAAGCAGTTCCCTGTTTTTGGAAATCACCAGTTCTTCCACCCATAAATGCCTGTATAACCCGGCTGAACTCTATCACACAAATACAAGATTTTATAGCATCGTTCAAGTCGTTGGAGTATGGAAATGGGCTCAAGTGGTTGCCTTGGGCAGTAGCGTACCTAGCGCGGGGCAGGAGGAGGGGCGGTCATCCCCTGGTGGCGCTCATCAGGGGGTGCTGCCACCCCTCCAGAGACTGACAGTAATGTCCGCTGCTAGAGGAGCAGGCCCGGTTGGGGAGATCATGGATCTCCCTCTAACTTTCTTAAAGTCAATCAGGGGAGCAGGGGAGGTCTGTTAATGCTCCCTTGCGATGCGCGCAGCAACTGATGCAGCAGGGTTAGGATCCAGGTAGCACGCGGCGCTGCATGGGAACCTGGATCCTCCTCTCCGGTAGCCGGTGGACGTCTGGGCAATGGTTCACGGCTGCCAGAGATGAGGATCCAGGTTCCCATGCAGCGCTGCGGGCTACCTGGATCCTAACCCTGCTGCATCAGTGGCTGCGCAGTATCCTCCTTTCTTGAATGTGCCGGTGAATGTGCCAGCATTGAAACCCTGGCAGAAGTTGTCCATGCGTATCGCGCAGACGTCCACCGGCTGTCCTGCTAGACACCAGGGAGTCTGGGGATGCATTGGTAAGTCTGAGGGAGGGCCCAGAGTGGCATATCTAGGGAGCAGAATGGCATATCTGGGGGCAGAATGGCATTTCAGGGGGGCATAGTGGCATATCTATAAGTAAGGTGCATTATGAACTATGGGGGGGCTTAATGTTGATATTGATTTTCCAAGTTTCTATTTGTATATAACATATGCTGACTAACTGCATAATAGATACCAAAAATGTTAAACTACATGCATTCCTGTTCATTAGGTAAAATACTGTTTTACTATTTCACTAATGTATATTTTTCTTTAAAAATAAATTTTTCTATAATCCGCTGCGGCCTATACGGTATATAGTGTTTACATAACATTGTATTACAGTACAAACATACACACAAGCAAGGATTATATTATAATGTAGAGCAGCTTCTATTGCAGCCACTGTGTGTGTGCATTACATGCCTCTCCCCTTCTTTTTTTCTATGTAGCAGGACACTGTCTCACAGACTGGAACCCTCTCCTCCCCACTCGCTGCCAGCATTATCTCTGCATCTGCCGAGAAATCTTAGCTTGATATATCAATAATGCTTAATTAATATACTAAGCAATATTCATCGCCAACTCATTCGTCTACCATTTAAAGATCACTTGGTGTTGGCTTCCTAATGCATAGTTATTTGGTGATTTTAAATGTCACCTTCCAGCCCGAGGTATACGTAAAGCCAAATGGCCCTGAAACACTAACACACGTACACACAAGCTTACACACATTCACCATGCCAGGAACCTGAGACTGTCTTTCCATATAAATCCCATTAAACATGTTTTAATCCTTCAATCATCTGCATTCAGTTTTCTAATCCACTAAGCAAACATTACACAAAAGGAAATAGTACCACATCCTATTACATAGTTGATCCAGGAACCCTGTGTTATGCAAAACAGCCAAAGCAAATAAAAGTTAAACTTTCAGAGATTACATGTTGATTTTAATATAATTGATATCACATTTCACATGTTTCAGGATCACATGCAAACAAATGACACGTTAGTTGGTGCTACAACAGGGATCCATCTCCTGACTATATTTGGATGAAAAAGTGTTACCGTATATTACTTTCTAGTTAGATTCTGTTTAATGTCAGTTACACTTGGCTCATAGTTCCATTGCTGTTGCCATTGTTGCTGCATTTTTGCTACTCTGGTCATGTACTCAAGTCCACATTTTTGACATGGTAAAACATGTATACAGTTGTCAACATGCTTGAAGATAATTATATATTAATAAGTATATGAATACATATGTTGATTAATGTATTTTATAAATACTTTTGTATTGATAACCTAAATCAGTACCAAGAAACAAGCATGAAATCCAAATAGTTCACCAATTATCTAAACCAATAAGACCTTGTTTATTGATGTACATTATACATCAATGTACTCTGAAGACAAGGTTTTCATTCATAGTGGATACCGTTATTTGAGTAGCCTTTGTATGTATTTACATAAATATACTCATGTTCCTTGTAAGCGCTTCATGAATGTTGGGGCAGTACTGTTTGTAGATATTTTCTGCCAATGTGTTACTACCTGGAACCATTACTTTTTTACCCTTATTCATGAAGTTCCATAGATGCAAGGAAAAACAGTTATCAAAGGAAGGTATCTTATCCCATACCTGATAGTATCTCTCCCAAGAAGGATATGGAATGGGATAGAAGTGTTGTCTGTTTAAGAAAGAAATATTTCCACACATGATATCTTCTTCCCCCCTAATTTGAGGATCACAGAATTTCCTTAGAACACGAGAGAAGAGTTGTGGGCCTTGATGTCCCCAAACTGGTCCATTGTAATTTTGCACAAAGTCTTCCATGCAGTTCCAGGCAAAATTATGATGGGGAGGTAGTCCAAAAATTCCATTACTAGATAGCTCAGAAGACTTGGCGGCCAAAAAGCTTCTATATGGAATGGGTCGAAGAGAGACAAAATCTGTGTCCATATAAATGCCGCCATGTTTCCAAATCAGAGCCACCCTGCAGCCATCTGCGCTCACGTGGGTCCAGTAATTTTCCTGTTTCGGATCGATCTACAAACAGAAATAAGTAATGTGAAGTGAGAAATATGTCTTCTATTTAGCAACATTTTTTACACTAGTGAACATTCAGTAAGACACTCCAGACTAGATTATCTAAGTAGCTACTGGGGTTACAACCTTTAAAATAATGGGATGAGGTTTCTTTTGGGTTTTTTTTGTAAATGGCCAATAAAGCATCATTTGTGATTTTTTGTTTAAGGACCTAGCAAAGTTGGAGCGCTTATCAAATTAATTTGCTTTTTGTGAGTACTTGCAGAATTACCTTCTGATACCAGGAGTGAAGGGGTGTGTCTTTGAAGACTTCTTCTAATTTCAAAGGGAAGAAGTAGATATTCTTAAAAGATGAAAGTGTTGGGAACCCATTCCGTATTCTGTTCTCATCATCTTCTGAATTTATGTCGGGCAAACCTTTCATAAAGAAAACTATGGGCCTCTCAGGATATACAAGAGCAGCTGACTCCAAGGCACAAAGTACTAAGTCGGATGGCTGTGTTCTATTGGTAGTCTCCAGAAATATGATCCCATTGCTTTGGCTTAGAATCTTTGCTGGGTCTATATTTTTAAAATTTGTATTTACATTTCTGTCACTTATTTCATCAGCCTTGCCCAAGAAAGATGGTTTTGACATTTTTGCTCTTACAATAACGATGTTTATATCTGGAGTACCAAAATGTTTGCAGGCAAATAGATAGGACATGGCAATTACTATTAACAGTATAAAACAATGAATCTTCTTGATTTTTATCATGGTTGTACTTTGTTGACAATGACACTGTAGGAGCAAATAGAGAAAACATTTTAATTATTGTAACAAATCACAGCAGCAAAAATGTCTAAAAAGAAATAAACTACACGCATTACATAGTTACCATTGTAACTCTATCTATCTATCTATCCATCTATCTATCTAACTCTTGAAAAACGCATTTAAGAAATGTGCAGGGCATTGGAGTCCTGATTAATGCAAAAAATTAGTTTTCACCTAATGTAGTAATTTTACCATTTTGTAACTATGTTTTGAAATAGGGTGTGAAACAAGCTCATATAGCTTATATGCCAATGTCCAAGAAGAGATTAGAAAAGTAGGGAAAGATTCAGAATGTGGTAAATGTAGACATGTAGACAAATCTGTGTTCAACTCCTGCCTCGTAATGTATGTTATTTTTAAACAAATTAAATATCTTACCTCTATGGGCATGGAGAAAAAAAAAATCTATATTTTGAAGTTGCACAGCTGAAATAAAATACAAAGTTTTTAATTATTATTTTATTTATTGCCTATGACCCTCTTATGGCATCGCCCAGTTCTATATTCAGATCTACCATTTATTATCTTCTTTATACTTATAACATGGATTTTAATAAAAAAGACAACAAAAAACAAAAATGTACTTTCCATAGACTTCATTAAAAGATGACGTGCGTCTTTATGATACTGGGCACCGGGATATTACGTCATATGCTGAAGCTCTCCAACCACAGTGGTACAGGCAACTGGGGACGCTGCCCCAAAGGTAAATATACCACTCCTGAGCAGTGTCCCCTCTAAGCTGTGCGCTTGTACGCGCGCACATAGCTTTTTTAGAGAGCGCACACGTGCAAAAATTGTGTGCACAACAATTTTTCCCAATACGAAAAAAAAAAGGAAAAAATATATATTTTTTTGATACTTTATGCGGTGCGGATATTGTGCGCACAAAATTTTGGCCCTGGGAATATTTTTGCACAAGAGAAATTTTCTGCGCACGCCACCTAAGAAAAATTAGATGGAGCATTGCTCCTGAGAATGAAATTGGGATTGTGGTCCCGAATCCAGCCGAGATCTACCTCTATTTTCGGGACAGCGGGATAGCGTGGAAAATCAAGACAGTTGAGAGGCATGTAATTGTTATGGTATACACATAATGTCTAGACTGTAAGCTCGTTTGAGCAGGGCCCTCCTCACCCGTTGTCTCTGTTAGTCAATTTGTCCTGTCTACCCATTGTACAGCGCTACAGAATTTGATGGCGCAATATAAAACAATAAATAATAATGTTGGTTTTTAACCCCTTCAATCCCCTATAGACGTACCGGGACGTCCAAAAAACGCCCACAAAAACGCCCACGTCCCTGGAACGTCCAGCCCTTCGTGCAGCGTCAGGGACTCATCCCTGCCACTGCACGGGAGATCAGACTGTTGTTTGACAGCCTGGACTCCCCTCTGGCGCGAAGCCGGAAAGCTGTTACAGATAGAAATGCCCGATCGCGCGATCAGGCTTTCCCTTCCAGGTCACGTCACTACTGACGTGACCTGGAAGTTCACGGGAGGATCGGGTAGCCCAGCAGGGTCTGTCTAGACCCTGCTGGGCTACCCGATCACTCAGATGAGGAGCTGTAACAGTTTCCGGCACTAATGCCGGTAAACTGTTACAGCTGGAAATGCCCAATCAGGCTTTCCCTTCCAGGTGACATCACTACTGACGTCACCCGGAACGTCTCAGGAGTGCAGGGTATCCCCTGCAGGGTTTGTCTAGACCCTGCTGGGCTACCCGATAGCTCAGATGAGGGAACTGTTACAGATCTATGCCTGATCATGCGATCAGGCATTCCCTCCGGTCTGTTATTAGCCACACCCGGGGCAGTCCCCCCAGGGCCACACATCCGGCGGTAATGTCACACGATCGCTGCGATGAGTAATCACAGCAATTGTGTGACCGTTACTGAAGATGCTCTGCCTCTCTCCTCCATCTGAGAGAGAGAGGGACAGAGCATTGTGCAGAGCTACAGTAAAAAAATAAAAACCACTCAAATACCTAAATTAACCCTTTCCTCCCCACGATCTTTAAAAAAAAAAAAAAAAACTTTGGGTTTAGTTTGGTGGGTGCCCTGTAATGTCCAGAAAACCACAAAAAACTAGGCATGTGGGGTATTTCCGTAATCAGGAGAGGCGGCTGAACACTTTAGGCTAGATTTCTCTGCCGTAACACATACCCTGTGCCAAAAATCCTCAGCAACACAGACGTGTTGGTGGAAAAAGTGTACGAAATTAGAGCAACGGCTGATTTTGGCAGTGATTGGCGGCCAAATGGTTGCATGAAAATTGTCCAAATTCTAAATTTTCAGCTAATCATCCAACTATGGTATCAAAAGAAAGCTCTATCTCTCCTTGAAAAAACAATATATAGTTTACATGGGTACACTATTCACAGGAAAAGAGAATCATCGCTGAACCGACATGGCAAAATTGCTCCGGGCTTTGAGGTACCAAAAACCCCTGGGATTGAAGGGGTTAATACCTATTTTATGTGGGACAGTCATTGATTTTCAGGTATTGTCCCTTTGTACCGCTGAGCAACCACACTCTCCCTCTATTGTGGATAATAGGGATCATGGTACGGATGGGCTGATCCTACAATTTCTCCTGACTGTTTGACTGGACTTGTGCGGAGCAGACCTCAATTATAACACTCTAATGGCCATCTTGCAACACAGAAACAAAGAATTTGACAGCAGATAATAATCATTCAGCCCAGCTAATCTACCAGTTTTTCCTGATGTACAGGGTTTACAGCATATCAGTCGTTGGTCAGTTCCCAGAGTGAGTAAAGCTTTACGTCTACCACATGCCTTTTTAAATTCCCTCACACTTATGCTGGGAGACTGTTCCATTTATCTACTACCCTCTGAGTAAAGTACAGCTTCCTAAAGATACGTCTAAGCCTCTAGTTTATGACTTCTTCTTATAACATTGTTCCTCCTTTCACATAAGCGTTGCTCCTTTCACATAAGCGTTCCTCCTGTACTATTGCATCCCCCATCGTAAAAAGAAACATTAAATAATAAAAAAAACATGCAATAAAGCTAAAGATTAATAAATATCTGACAGTTTATCTTAATTTAATATATTCAGAAGAAACTTGACAATTGATGAACTTGAAATGTAAATCAATGCTTTTCTTCCTTAGGAAAAGTTAAGGACATTTTCTCTACTGTCGTCAGTAGGGAGAAGGTATATACAACCCCTCTTAGCACTCATTATTGTAGTTAAATATGAATGTTGTTCAAGAATCTATTTATTGTATGAATATCAATATAATGCAGACTCATGGCTTCAAGTAAAAAAAAGGCCCAAAATTAATTAACTCGAGAAAATGTATCTGTATTAGATTGGTAGATGTAGTTGACAGCAGCTCCGGAGCACTATAACTCCCATTATGCTCACAAATTATACATCAGCATTTCAATCCAGTATGTTTTGGGGGGGAAGCAAAGACCACAGGGCACTATATGGTTTCGTTTTTTTTCTCAATTCTCAGTTTATTGCACGTATGGTAACAAATACATGGTACAAAATACCGGCTACATAGGTAAACATTGGAGCATATACATACACAGCATGAGAGGATACAGCACACGTACCGGAATGGCAGAGAGAACATGAGACATTGAGAGCATACAATAGAACAAATCGGGTACATAAAATAATAAAGCCACCCCCATAGAGGGAGGCCTAAACGAGGCGGATAAGCAGTGAGGTACCCAATAGTACAGTGCCAGAAAGCAAGATGTAAATCAAAAAGAAACAAAAACAGTGGAAAACAAGTCTGTCCCAGGGTCCAGGGAGTAGCTCCACCACAGAGTCATCACAACCCACGGCATGACCGTAGAAATAGACACAAACAAAAAGAGGCGCGGAAAGAGGGCGAACACACTATATGGTTTCTTACCTTGGGAAGTAATCCATTCAGTGTTTTCTCATCATTATTCTCACAATTCCTCCACTACACAACACACACAAAAAAAACCCAAAAATACACTAGATGCTGACGTATTTTGTTCACATTGCAGTCATAGGTGCAGTCATAGGTTCACACCCATCCCCTTCAGGGGGTATTTATAGCAAATAAGTAATGTTTTTTTGTCTGTTTTTTTTTTGTCCTATGTCAGAGGCATTAAGCCTTTTTAGCTTGGAATTAGAAATAAAAGGCAAAGGTTAACTGTTAGCAAAGGCTAACTGTTACAGATGGTCCCTCTCACTTTTTAATTGGAACAGGTAACACATGTTAAGCCTGTTTAAGAATTTGTTTTTGTACATAGATCATCTTTTGATCTTTATTGGCATTAAGGTAAACACATCAATGTTTTTTTCTTTTTATTTAAATGATGGCTTGACACAGAGTACCCAGGAGGCAACAACTATTTCAGTGGAATTGGTACACTCTGTTATATTATATATACCATTTTTTACCTTTCCTGGCTGCAGATTTGAGTGGTAAGGGCAGCAGATCCTTGCACTCTCATTAGTGCAGGTGTGGTAGGCACGTGACCAAGGACATAACTAGAAACCACAAAGCCCTGGTGCAAAAATGAGCATGCAAGCATGGGTGTGCATGTGGGCATGCATGTGTACCTGTGTGAGTATGCATGTGTACGTGTGTGTGATCATGCATGTGTACATGTGTGTGTGAGCATGCATGTGTGCCTGTGTGTGAGCATGCATGTGTGCCTGTGTGTACATGTGTGTGAGCATGTATGTGTACGTGTGTGTAATTTGTGCAAGTGTGTTTAAATATGTTTTATGTTGGAAGAGGGGGAAGGGGCAATGATGGCACAGACTAGCTGTTGAAGTTGGGGGGCCCAGAGCAATTTTGCGCACCAGAGCCCTGTGGTTTCTAGTTACTCCCCTGCTTATAGACATATGCTCAAATACACTTATACCTAGACATTCATGCTCACATACATACAAACATACATACCCCCTCCCTTTCTCCCACACTAGCGTACCTCTCCAGCAGCTTTCATTGCAGTGCTGGCAGCCTCGGTTTTACCAGGGGGCCACGTAAGGGCCCTTCCCGAATAATTTTGAACTAGCACAACGAAACAGGAACAAATGGTCCCAGGGGTCGCCAGGGCCCCCGAAAGATAATCAACCAGCAAGCACTAGGTGGCAAGAGCATTGATTGTAGGCAAAGAGCTTTCCTGAGGTGATAATGTCAAGAAACAGCTTACTTGAAAGAAACACCTCCAGCAGTTAGACAAATGTACACAGGATAATCTTTTAGTCTCTATTGGCATTAGGGTAAACACATCAGCCATGTGTCCCAGACCACATTTCATTTTTACATATTGCTGACCAGTGCAGGCATAAGAATGTCCTGTCTTCTCTTCGGGCGAATATTCGTGGACATTCTTCGTGTTCGGTTTTTCTTCGTTTTCCCCGGTTAAGGGGTTAATACGGGGTTAAAGCCGCTCTGGCGCCAGGAGTTTAAATTTCCGTATGAGCAACTCTATTGGTCGTCAGCAGGGGGCTGACGACCAATAGGGTCGCTCGTACAGACTGTTAAACTCCTGGCCGTAATTGTCCGGCAGATCCCGCTGGTCTCCCTGTTCTATCATTTATTAACTAATAGAACAGGGAGACAAGTGGGATCTGCCGGGTAAGTTGCAGCATTGGGATTTTAAAAGTCTGTACGAAGGACTCTGTTGGTTGCGCGTACAGACTTTTAGGCTCCTGGTGCTGTAACTTACCCGGTCTCCCTGTTCTATCAGTTAAATGTCCGTACGAGCGACCAATAAAGTCGTTCGTACGGACATTTAACTGATAGAACAGGGAGACCAGTGGGATGTGCCGGTGGGGTGTGCAACTTACCCTGCTGATGCCACTGGTCTCCCTACGTACATTTAACTGATAGAACAGGGAGACCAGTGGGATGTGCAACTGCTGATGCCACTGGTCTCCCTCCCTGTTCAATTAGTTAAAGAGCAGTGGCATCTGCAGGGTAAGTTGCAGCATTGGGGTTTTAAAACCCCAATGCTGCAACTTACCTGGCACATCCCACTGGTCTCCCTCCCTGTTCAATTAATTAAATGTCCATACGAGCGAACAATAAAGTCGCTCGTACGGACATTTAACTAATTGAACAGGGAGGGAGATCAGTGGCATCGGCAGGGTAAGTTGCAGCATTGGGGTTTGGGGCATTTGCCGCGAAGACAAGGTAAGTTAGAAGAGGGGGGGGAGAATGGTAGACGAAGACGAAGACAATCATGAAGATCTTCGTGGTGTGTGTCTTCGTCTTCGCCTACGTTTTACCGCCGCCGTCTTCTCTTTGGCGTGTCTTCGGAACGAACACGAAAACGCACTCTTTGTGTTCGTTTCCATGTTCACCCGAAGACGAATGCACAAGTCTAGTTCAAAGAGCAGGTTTTCACCTAAATAGCTATCTTACTAAGAAATGCAGAAGAGGTTGTGAAACTACTTTTGGCAGGAATTTTTTAACAAAATGTGTGAATAAGTGTCCATGTGTCAAAGGGCTGACACAATTTTTTGACATACCCTGCCTGAGGATACAGTTGGGCAAGAAAGTATTTAGTCAGCCACCAATTGTGCAAGTTCTCGCACCTAAAAATATGAGAGAGGCCTGTAATTTTCACCATAGGTACACTTCAACTATGAGAGACAGAATGAGACAACAAAGTCCATAAATCACATTGTCTGATTTGTAAAGAATTTATTTGCAAATTATGGCGGAAAATAAGTATTTGGTCAATAACAAAAGTTCATATCAATACTTTGTTATATACCCTTTGTTGGCAATGACAGAGGTCAAACGTTTTCTGTAAGTCTTCACAAGGTTTTCACACACTGTTGCTGGTATTTTGGACCATTCCTCCATGCAGATCTCCTCTAGAGCAGTGATGTTTTGGGGCTGTCGCCCGGACGGTGTGTTGGGGATCATTGTCATGCTGAAAGACCCAGCCACATCTCATCTTCAATGAAGGAGGTTTTCACTCAAAATCTCACGATACATGGCCCCATTCATTCTTTCCTTTACACGGATCAGTCGTCCTGGTCCCTGTGCAGAAAAACAGCCCCAAAGCATGATGTTTCCACCCCCATGCTTCACCATAGGTATGGTGTTCTTTGGATGCAACTCAGCATTCTTTCTCCTCCAAACACGACGAGTTGAGTTTCTACCAAAAAGTTCTACCTTGGTTTCATCTGACCATTTGACATTCACACAATCCTCTTCTGGATCATCCAAATGCTCTCTAGCAAACTTCAGATGGGGCCATGGGGACATGTACTGCCTTAAGCAGGGGAACACGTCTGGCACTGCATGATTTGAGTCCCTGGCGTCGTAGTGTGTCACTGATGGTAGCCTTTGTTACTTTGGTCCCAGCTCTCTGCAGGTCATTCACTAGGTCCCCCCATGTGGTTCTGGGATTTTTGCTCACCATTCTTGTGATCATTTTGACACCACGGGGTGAGATCTTGAGTGAAGCCCCAGATCGAGGGGGATTATCAGTGGTCCTGTATGTCTTCCATTTTCTAATAATTGCTCCCACAGTTGATTTCCTCACACCAAGCTGCTTGCCTATTGCAGATTCAGTCTTCCCAGCCTGGTGCAGATCTACAATTTTGTTCCTTGTGTCCTTCGACAGCTCTTTGGTCTTGGCCATAGTGGGGTCTGGAGTGTGACTTTTTGAGGTTGTGGACAGGTGTCTTTTATACTGATAACAAGTTCAAACAGGTGCCATTAATACAGGTAACGAGTAGAGGACAGAGGAGACTCTTAAAGAAGATGTTACAGGTCTGTGAGAGACAGATATCTTGCTTATTTGTAGGTGACCAAATACTTATTTTACCAAGGAATTTACCAATTCATTAGACATCCTACAATGTGATTTCATGTATTCTTTTCCCCCATTCTGTCTCTCATAGTTGAAGTGTACCTATGGTGAAAATTACAGGCCTCTCTGATCGTTTTAAGTGGGAAAACTTGCACAATTGGTGGCTGACTAAGTACTTTTTTGCCCCACTGTATGCATCTCAATGAACACTTTTGTGGCAATGTGAAAAAGGAGGTTCTTTAGATACCATCATTTTGATCATATCATATAATGTTTAATGAAAAAAAATATGGTGAAAAACATCTACAATAAATTGACTTATAAATAAATACAGTCTATAGGTATGGATGTCAGAATAGTTGAATGGATAAGCCAAAGGTTGAGTGAAAGGAGACGGTTGTAGTTAATGGTGTATATTCAGAGAAAGGACTTGTCACTAGTGGGAAGCCTCAGGGATCAGTATTGGGACCTGCACTTTTTAATATCTTTATTATTAATATTACAGAAGGTAATATGTAAAATGTCTTTTTCCAGATGATACAAAGGTCTGCAACAGGGTAGACATTCCTGGTTGAACAACTCAAATGGCGAATGACTTAAGTAAATTAGAAGAATGGTCGAGAATGTGGCAGCTGTAGTTTAATATTAATAATTGTAAAATAGTGCACTTGGGACATAAAAATCCCAAGGCAGCATACAGCATTGGTGGCACTGTCAGTAACAACAAAAGAGAGGGACTTAGGAGCTATTATTTCTGATGACTTGAAGGTAAGCAATGCAATAAAGCATCTCAAAGAGCAAGCAGGATGCTGAGTTGCATAGCGAGAGGCATTAGTAGCAGAAAGAGGGAGATGATTTTGCCACTTTACAGATCTCTGGCCCACATGCACACCCATGCTTGCATGCTCATTTTTGCACCAGGGCTTTGTGGTTTCTAGTTATGTCCTTGGTCACGTGCCTACCACACCTGCACTAATGAGAGTGCAAGAACCTGCTGCCCTTACCACTCAAATCTGCAGCCAGGAAAGGCAAAAAATGGTATATATAATATAACAGAGTGTACCAATTCCACTGAAATAGTTGTTGCCTCCTGGGTACTCTGTCTCAAGCCATCATTTAAATAAAAAGAAAAAAAACATTGATGTGTTTACCTTAATGCCAATAAAGATCAAAAGATGATCTATGTACAAAAACAAATTCTTAAACAGGCTTAAAATGTGTTACCTGTTCCAATTGAAAAGTGAGAGGGACCATCTGTAACAGTTAACCTATGCTAACTTTGCTAAACTTTTAAACAGTTAAACTTTGCCTTTTATTTCTAATTCCAAGCTAATAATGCTAAATGCCTCTGACATAGGACAAAAAAAAACCAGACAAAAAAACCCATTACTTATTTGCTATAAATACCCCCTGAAGGGGATGGGTGTGAACCTATGACTGCACCTATGACTGCAATGTAGG
>VKOC01029333.1:0-10848 GCA_009364415.1 Spea multiplicata
CATTTTTTTAAGCATCCTGCGGAATTTCATAAAACACCCCTTTTTAATGACTGGTGTGTATCCTCTATCACTATGGCGACACCACTGTTTTCACTAAGAAATTTAACGTTAGTTGACAAGAGAATATTTTGATTTGTTGGTTGTTCAGCCTACTCTTTATGCTAATGAAACACATAATTATATATTGTGTTTATATATATATATACACACATTTTCTATGTGATATTAAATAATAAATATAACTGTACTGATTACCTGATTATATAAGCAGCGTCCTCTATTTAAGCCTCTATCAAACCGTACACTTTAATTACATCTCTTGATGTCAAACATCTGATTTCATTTATGTATTCCAGTTACTAGCATCCCCGCCGTGAGCAGTTTATGGCGCGTAGCAGCAGGAAAGAGCTGCGAAGACGACTGGTTTAGTATCTTCTCTGTCTCCGTGTAGATAGCACAGTAAATAAACTCTTAGCGACTGGATAGTAGGGGATCGATCACCGCTTGTTTGATTCAATTTGTCAGATGGTTGAGGTACAGAGTGTGTTCTACTGTAGGTAGTTCCATCTCATTGACCCAAAACCTTCTGTCTCTTCTATCTCCCTCAAGAGAGGGCTGGCACGTCCAGGCCCGGGGGACAGGTACAGCTGAGTCCCCCCACCAAGTAACTAACACTCCTATTCACTATAACACATACACACATGATCACGCACGTATACCCTTACACTAAAACATGCTCACTCCATCATACCCCACTCACACCTCACTACCTCACACATCACACCCTTACCTTGAACCTCTGTCCCAGTCTCAAATGTCTGGAAGACTGAAACGCGTATCCCTCAAGAATTTCCCTGTATTTAGCACCATCACCCCTAAAATCCTGACCAGTATCCCAGTCCCTGCCTATGAAAAACATTCCCACAGCATGATGCTGCCTCCACCATGCTTCACTGTGGTGTTGGATGGGGTTCTTGGGGTGATGAGAGGTGTTGGGTTTGCCCCCGACATAGCGTTTTCCTTGATGGCCGAAAAGCTCAATTTTAGTCTCATCTGACCAGAACACCTACTTCCATATGTTGGGAGAGCCTCCTACATGCCTTTTTTCTTTAATCAATGGCTTTTTTCTGGCCACTGTGCAGTAAAGCCCAGCTCTGTGCGGTGTACAGCTTAAGGTGGTCCTATAGACTGATACTCCTTCACATACACACACACTACTTTTCTGTTTTTTACCTTTTAGAATTAAAAAAAGCTATTTTCTTCATTTTACTTCATCAATTTGGACTATTTTGTGTACGTGCCTTACATGAAATCCAAATAGAAATCAATTTTAATTCCAGATTTTAATGCAACAAAATAGGAAAAATGCTAATGGGGTAAATACCTTTGCAAGCCACTGTACATATTCTTCAGATACCCACAATCAGACCTGGAAACATCAAAGGGTTGACCCAGAGTCTCTGGGTAAAGTGCTGCCTCCCCGGATCTCATGGTCACTTCTCTCTATCTCTGGGGAGAGACGTGGCATGTAGCCATGACCAGTCCTGACCTACCCTTCCATACAATACCTCCCGCTTGGTAGCCCCACATACATGTCCAAGCCATGAAAAAAGTACATGTCCAAGCCATGTGCAGTCACTTCTTTAGAAGAAGGAGCACTCAGGGTTGACTACTGTGGGAAGTTCCTAGGCCCACTCTGAACTGTAGTGTAACAAAACGTTAAGCAGTGTGTTACATTGACCAGATTCCTACTATGGCCACATTCAGCTTTTAGCGTAATCATTTTACATGTGGGGTCACACATTAAGCCTGGCCAAGACGGCTTTTCTTCCCTGGTCCAGCCATACTGAAGGACCATACCTACCAGAAGTTCTAGTTTTTGCACTTTCTTTGTACTGGTAATAGTACCAAATATACAGAAATAGACAAGATAACAGAGTTTTGGGTGGAAGTATTTATCATACCCCCCAGGGGTACAACACAAGTATTAGGTTATAGTGGCTGATTCAAGGATCACTCGCTATGAATCTTGTCTCATTTAATGATATCCTATTCCAGCTGGTGTTTTTCTCACTGTTATATCACAAATAAAATCTGCTTGTGTAGCTGTGTTTTAAAGAGCAATATTAATATTATATGATAAGTAATAGTTTTCATAAAGACTGCTACGTCTTCTACAATTTCCTATTGTTATCGCATTTTGGTTTTCCCTGGAACAAATTTGTCCCTCCCCAGTGCCTTACAGAAAACATGGTCCTGCTAAAAAAAGAAATGTGGCAGTTCCTCATAATGTCAGTGGGTGGACGTTAGTTTGTTCCAGTGACTCCAGGGTTTTTTCCATCCCATGATTTTCTGAACTACTGGAGCGCATTACATAATCATCCTGTCTGAAATGGCGGATTGACCCTACAGACGTGGGTCTCAGTTTCACCTTCTGCTTACGAAGCTTTGTTATAGCAATGCAGATCCCATAGGTCAGTGATCGACTCATAGATAAATAATTATGTACTAGAGAAAGAAGAGGCCAACTTCCCGAGTTTCCTGCTGATACAAATACATTTATAATATATCCTTGGCCTGGGCGATGGCTGGCCAGTGGTGGAATCATTTTGATGATACCAGAAATGGGCCTTAATGACACCTTTTTCATTTTTGGAGCACTGTTTTTGTGTGTGGCCTTCTGGTTCCTACATCACCTCCAAGGCTTCAGTGCTCTCTCTTTGGAGGTGTCAAATTCAGCCTTTCTTTGGCCTTTGTCATGAAGGGAGGGAAGGGGCTACATATCCCTTCAGGGAATAAGATTGGGAACAGGGAGTCCTCGGTGGTCTCAAAGACCACCAGCACCTTCACAATCCTCACCGACACAGTTAAAACCTTTTGACCTTGGGATTATTAACCCATTTACAGTGCTGCAGAATATGATGGCACTATATAAAACAATAACTAATAATAATCACACTAGGGTTGTATTATTACAGTATATAGTCCATGTGTGTTTCCTTTATGGTTCTGCGCCATTTGTTTTAGTTTTGTAGTATTAAAGTATGAACTGTTGCTTTTAAGTAGTCAATATAACATGTTTTAACCCCTAAGGACAATGGGCGGTCCCTAAACCCATTTAAAACAATGCATTGTGAGCCCGTACATGTACGGGCTTTGTCACTAAGGGGTTAAAGTGTGTTTAAATCAACATTTAACAAAATAAACGTAATTTTAGCACACATCCGTAATTAAGATGATTAATGAAATTTAACTTTTAATTTAGGAGTGATGTTATTTATTGAAAATGATTGATATATATATTAATATATTTATAAAAAATATATAATTATATATTATATATAGTTATTATATAAGCACATCATAATTCTGCAGCAGCTGTATAATGGGATAGTATATTGCAGAGGTCTGCCCTGTAAATACTCTATTTATACGTACCACCTGATCAAATGGTTGGTGTAGATTTGCCAAGTAGGAACAAGATACTCCATCGGCAAGGGCATAAAGTTGCCAGAGTCTGCTCACAGACTACCCCAGACAAAATGTCCTTTACAGAGTAATTGATAGGACGTAACACAGCACACCTCAAATTACCTCTTTTTATTTTGAGAATGATAATTCACTTAATTTAATTGAAAATGCTATATCTGTTGCCTACAATAAGCGGCTCTTAAACAATTATTCCCATCCTGTCTCAAATCATAGAATTTGACGGCAGATAAGAACCCATCTAGTCTGCCTGTTTTTTTCTGATGTAAAGACTTGGTCTTGTCTTATGTTTAGAATAGCCATATGCTTACACCATGCATGTTCTCTCACTGTCACCCTAACAAACACTCTAACTGGAACATCTAGGGCCTGGGGGGCCAACATAATAGTAATATGTAATGCCCAATACATTTGTTTTCCATCTTTGCTCAAAGTGCAACCATTAAACTTTTTAAATTATCGAAGGGGGTTATTTACTAAAGGGAGAGTTGGTTTCAACACCCTCACCTTCTTGGGTGATCAGGCCCCATATAATGCTCAATGGGCTGGTTAATCTCTCCAACCTGGCCTTTTACACTATGGAGAACTACACGCCTTTAAGACATGGAGTACGGAGATATGGTGTCCATTAGAAGTAGGAGAATACAGAGGAGGCGGCTGAGGGCACTGCCCTGGGTCAGTCCCGTAGATGTTGGTAGGTGGCCTGCTCATGTCAGTGCATGTTCTGGTGACCAGTGCCCTAAATGCGGAAAACATTAAAAGTGGTAGGAGGAGAAGGGAGTGGGGCGTGCCAGAGAAGACCCAGAGAAGCGCCACTTTATCTGGAGCCTCCAGGCAAAAACCAGAGAGTTCCCAGATATATAAATACATCATCTTTTAAGAGAAACCTCTCTGACTTAACTAGGCATTACACATGGGGTCAGCCCCCATAGTGTATAGTGAAGTCAAAGAATTAAAACAATTGCTCTCCTATCAATTTTACATTTTAGTGAATAGACCTCCAACTTATTTATTATAGGTCCGACAAGGGGCACCTAATGAGATACGCCTTATTTCTTTTTGAAAGGGAACTATTTTACATGACAGTCATGGCAATTTGTGTGTAATCTGTCAATGCCCTGCGCTACTTCGCAATTGTTATTTGAGGATCTAAAACAGGAGACTTCTAGTGAAATACAAGTCGTGCAAACAGATTAAGTTACCGTCTCCCTAGGTACAAAGCAATATCACTTTACCCTTCACTGAAGATCTCTATTGCAAGATGTTCTTTAACTCGCAGGCAGTGTTACTGGAATTCTTTCAACCTCTCTGTACATCTTGAAGCCAAAGTAAGTCTGGATTAAATATGGAACTAGAGATGGATCTCATGGTAAAACATCTCAAACACGGAAACAAGTATTTGTGTTGGTTGGCGGTGCTGGGGATGATTTCTTGAAGACCTTAGGATGCCTGGATGCTTTAAGAAAACCATATTTTCTTTGGCGTCTGCTTTTAGTTTGGTGTCTTTTGTGCTCATAATAGTTGCCATGGCAACTCAGAAATGGATGACAGGAAAAATACTTTGTCAAACAGGAGTTGATTTGGTCAATGCCACAGATCCAGAATTAGTCAAATTTATTGGAGATATTTACTATGGACTTTTCCAAGGAGGCAAAGTGCGACAGTGCGGGCTCGGTAAGAGACGGTTCAAATTCACAAGTGAGTAAATAATTTACATAGTTTTGATATGCTTTGTAAATTACGTCGACATGTTTTGCATGTAAATGAGTGAGACCTAATCAATGACAACAGTTCCGTAAAGTGAGTGGAAAAAACAACACAGATAGAGATCACGTTCCACTTTTAAAAAAAAAAAATATCAGAAGATGGTTGACTTTGAATTTGACCAGACCCATGGAGTGAAAAAAATGTAATTCAGTAATAATTCCATTGCCAAAAATCTTTATTATCTAAATATTTGTGATCACTAAAGACTCCATGTCATCTGATTATTATTAGCCAATAATTATTATTGTGGCTTGCTGTCCTGCCGATCAGCTCCACTGTTCTGCTTTTGTGGGCAGTGGGGATTATGGGCCAGTTGGGAAGCCCCTCTGATCTCCCCAGACCAGCCCAGAGAGCCTCTGTGCTGTCCAGATCTCCATCACAGCTCCCCTTCGGCCTCTTACACTTACTCAAACACACATACACGTCTATGCTTACAAACACACATTCATCCTTGTACATACAAATGCTTTCACATACACATTCATGCTTACCTACACTTACATTAACATTCATGCCCACATACACTTATACATAGACATCCACGCTCACATACATAAATACATACATACATCTGTCCAGCTGCCAGCCCGTCCGTCGGTACTTAAGGAGGTACTCCTTACCTCTCTTGCACCTTGGTGTGCAAGCGGCCTTGGTTTCACCCCAGGGTCACATAACCCTGCTGTGTAGCTGTCTCCCCAAAATTGTTTAGAGATATATATACATATTCAATATATGAATGTAATGAATAAAATAAATCCACTCATTTTTATACATACATGTATTTTCTATATTCCCCTTCTATCCCTTTAAGCACCACAGTACCTAGCTGCACATACATACATACATACATACATACATACACAAACACAAATCGTCTTACCTCTTAGTGCCTCTTCTCTCCCCAAGTGATGAAAGCTGCTGAATTTGTACTGTGGTGTCAGGTAATGTGACCCCACTAAACACCTGCTACCTGGCTTTCAGCAGCTTGCACAATGAGCTATTGTTATTGCTCCAGTGTTGGTAAATTAGCAAATTATTAATTAGAACAATGCCAAGAGAGTAGGGCCCCTAGGCACTGCCTAGTGTACCTAATAGATAATCCTCCATTGCAACACATGGTGGTTTAGCATGCATGCTCCTTTTCTCTTGGACCATTCACAGCTATCCTGAGGGTCAGAATATGATGTCATATATATACTTCCAAACTAGCCGATCTATAGTGGTGTCTAGAAGCGGTGCACCTGCTTCAGTGCATCTCTAATGTCTACATGCAGTAATAGTGTGTTTCATAGCTGTTTGTCTCATTCTGTTCTGCTGATCTCAAAAAAAGCTGAATATTAAATTAACTCAAAGACAATTTATACAGTTGGACCAGGTCATATGGCACAATTGGTGAAGTCAACCAGAAAGTGTAGTAAAGTATTAATGATCAATTGGTAATATTTATTAAACAACTGCAGTTGTTAGAATTAGCAGTTTGGTGTAATATCAATGAAAAAAGTTAATTACTATTTCTTTTTACCAGACGTGTTGTGTTTATATCTGCAGTCTTCCCGCACATGGTGAAAACATTGAACAGCACTCTTCACGTGGCCATTATACTGTTCCTCTTCTCAGCCATATCTTTTGCTCTGATCAGTTTTGGGTTCTGTGTTCACAATATATTGAAGGTTCCTTACCGCTCCATTAAGGGCCCTGCTGGAATATGCCTTTGGAATTTTATCGCAGGTAACAAAATTATCCTATTTAATATGATTTCTTGTGGCCAAACACCAGGCAATACATAATGACCAGTCAGGCCTAACCCTGACATTTTAGCTGCCATTTTAAAATCCACTGCTATCGAGTACAGATTTGTTTTTGCTCTTTTGACCATTGACTGGGAAAGAATGGATGTTCGTTCCCCAAAGATTGCTCCATTTGAATGACAATGAGTGAGGGGAGCAGTGATTATCATTTATTGTTAAGATGTCCCATACCACCGGGCAAAGGACGCCATGGTAAAATGAATTCTATACCCCTCAGGTTGAATAATTACCCTACAACCCACTGCACACAGGGCATGGAAAGGAGACAGCTATTGTCAGCTCCTCTGTCAATAGGGATTGAAGTAGCCCTTTTTTGATATTACTTATTTCCAATATATATATATTTTTAAATAAATTATTTCCCTTACAAAAAAATTACTGCAGTTTTTCTGAAGTAATACTGCAGTTTTTTGGACATGAAAAAACTGCAATACTGCACTTTTACTGCAGTATTACTGCACATTTACTGCAGTTTTACTGCATTTGTACTTCACTGTACTGCAGTTGTACTGCAGTTATTTTTGTACGGAAGTACAAATGCAATAAAGTTGCAGTACATTGAAGTAAAACTGTAGGTTTGCAATATAAAAAAAAGTGCGGTAAATGTGCAGTACAACTGCAGTACAGTGAAGTACAAATGCAGTAAAAGTGCAGTAAATCTGCAGTAATACTGCAGTAAAAGTGCAGTATTGCAGTTTTTTCATGTCCAAAAAACTGCAGTATTACTTCAGAAAAACTGCAGTAATTTTTTGTAAGGGTTCTGGTAAAGGTTGTGGCTTTTTTTGACAAATTTTATGATTTACAAAATGTTCAAAAAAATTGTTTGTAGAATATAAGTTATCACTTCTTCGTTATATCATTTGATTTATGACATGTTTGCCAATGTATTAGAAAATGTATACATTTATCAGTAATTACACATTGCATTAATTGATAATTTTGCAGTTTCTGATAGATGCACCATAAATAGTCATGAACTTGACCTACACATTTTAACCTGATTGCTAGCACGTGTATAGACCATCAACATATTTAGACTATTCTATTCTATCCCATTCACTGTAATTTCCGTATGTGCTTTATGTTTCCTGCAGGGATGTTTATTGTGTTTGCTGCAACAAGCTTCATTGCCGCAGTCCGACTCCATCAACTCACAGAAAGAATTGCAAACTTCCGAGAAAACGTTTTCAGAATTGTCATCTTAGAAGAAACATATGAAGACTCATTTTGGCTGTGTGTAGCAAGTGGAGCAACCCATGCAGCAAACATGTTATTAATGGCAGCAAGTGCAATACGCCTCCCTAAGTTTAAGACAAAGACAGAAGAGGCAAATGTGACTGCAGAGGACATCATGTATTGATCCCACGCGTGATGAACAAGCCACGAGCAGAGCACTGAAGCAGTACAGAGCATGGATAGGCATGGATCACCTTGGGTGCTGCGCCAGCTATCCCTCCATCTGGATAATATCATATCCTGTTCTGCGGGTTTTAGTGCCTACTATGGAGGCTATGCAGACTCGGCACGGTCTTCCATAGTGTGAATGGACCTGTTAGGGAGATCAGAGATCTCTTTTGTAACCCCCTTTTTAGGCAACAGGGTACCAAGGGGCCTGATCGCCTGAATGCTGCCCCTTGACCTGCTGCTTTGGGGCAGAATACACCTCTGCATGGAGGCAAGGGTGTCTAGACACTACCTAGTTCCAGAACATTAGATGTACGGTAGTAACTCCTTTCTTCATATGTATTAATCATTTCTTAGACTTAGGAGTCTGGTTCCTTTGAAAAGAAACAACATTTCCACTTTTAATTAAGTATTTCCTTACACTGGATACAAAGAAACAGAATGTATTCCTCGGATTGAGAAATGTTTTATGCTTTCCGCATTTGTCTAAACAGCTCAAACAATGTTCTTTTGTAAAAACTTCCATCTTGATTTAATTCTAGCCGGCTTCAGTTTCTAACAATGAACAAGCGTGTTTTGATGTTTACATGGTATTTTTTGTAATAAATTCACCATGCCTGAAAGAATGTACCAGAAAATATGATACTATAATAACGTATATTTGCAAGGAATATTTGTGGAATTAAAATGTTGGACACTGGATATGCGTTGCAAGGAAAAGTTACATATGTGATATTTTGAAGAAAACAGCACCAGTTGTATATTAGGAATGTGGTTTTAAACATTTTGTCTGTGGTTTTACCTTTCAATGAAATGGCGCTTTATACAAGTTAAGTTCCCACGTGATTGCATCCTGACACGCAGAGCACACAGAATTATCCAAAAGTACAAAGTAAAGAGTCGTCTGTGATCTATGAAAATGAGCCAACTCAATGTTTACATCAAAACTCAAATGTTAACAAAGTCACAAATGAAATACATGTGGAAATGGGTCATGTGATTAATGCAAATAATGCCTCTTCAAAACCTTTGAGCAACAAAATAGAAAACATGATTGTAACAACAATCTGGGATGTGATCTTAAATTTAAAGTGAATGTGGAGATGGACAACCTGACGCAGACTGCAGACGCATCTTTCAGCTGAGTTATTATGTCACTACGACTGCTTCCTTCACAAAGAAGTAATTTCATTGTATCTGTCACTCAGTAGGTACAGATAAGGGAGAATATGTTATTTTGAGTGTAAATAGGTTACAATCCTTCCCGCTGGTAACAAATCATCTGCCCGTAGCTTCTTTCCAATTTTAGACATCTTGCTAAGAAAATAATATGAAATGTTCTGTGTGTTTGTTCAGAAACAAAGACAACTTGGAGGGGTAACTCGCAAGGGAATATCAAATATTAACGAGTAGATGTGAAGGTTACTTACTAATTACAGAGATATCAGATTCGCTTCTGGAATTAAAATAGTAGATACAATATTAATAATGTTCCTTCTTGCGCTAGTTGGAACAAATAAGAAAAACAGCATTTAGGCAAAGTTTTGACTTTGTTAGGTCTTTCCCAACCCTTGAGAAACGATACTTTTCATGGAAAAATGGGTTGCTGAACACTGGCATCCTGTAACACAGCAGAGCAGCACACATTTGTGTTTATTTTAAGTAGGTTTAATACTCCTGTGTACTGGGAACTAAAGATAATATATCATTTCATTCATTCTTCGTGGCATACTTTCTACAAGGTGCTGGAAACATTCCTCAGAGATTTTGGTCCATATGGACATGATGGCATCACGCAGTTGCTGCAGATTTGTCAGCTGAACATCCATGATGCGAATCTCCCGTTCCACCACATCCCAAAGGTGCTCTATTGGGTTGTTCAGTCACAAATGAAATACCGTATTGGCTCGAATATAGGCCGCACCCAATTATAGGCCACACCCTTAAAGTTTGGTGCTATTTTAAAGAAAAAAATATTTTTAATGAAAAAATACACATAAGTGGAATAGTAAAACGGTATTTTATCTAATGAATAGGAATACATGTATCTTAACATTTTTGGTATCTATTATACAGTTTCTCAGCATGTTATATATATATATAAACAGAAAACCAATAGACATTTTAAGGTTTCCCTCTTAATTCATAATGCACCTTACTTATAGATATGCCCCTCTGCTCCCTGGTATGCCACTCTGTGCCCCAGATATGCTTTATAACCCCAGATATGCCACTTTGCCTCTAATATGCTTTATAACCCCAGATATGCCACTCTGACCCTCCAAGAAATGCCCACCTGTCCCCCCAGATATGCTTTATGCCCCCTAGAAGTGCCACTCTGCCCCCTGATATGCCACTCGGGTCCTAGAAGTGCCCCCCC